>JAVYIG010002778.1:0-228556 GCA_035222895.1 Strongylocentrotus droebachiensis
CTATTGACCGGAAACATATGTTTTCATGGGGTATACATACAGGTGTAATTGAGAGATGGGTATAAGGGACAATTTGCCCCTCCTTATGGATTTAGACCAACTAAAGAAAGGTCTAACATAAAAGCTAGCAGGTCGGAAAATTGCGCAAAATATTTAAATAGATTTACTGCTCAGTCGAGAAAAAAAAAACAGCGACGCCTTCGTCGAGGGATACCCTAGCTGGATCTGTTTGTATGCAACATCGTAATCTCACGTGTTTTAATGGCCCCTTCTATAATACCAGTGACTGTATACGCCTTGTATTTCCGACATTCTTGCGGGGGGGGGGGGTGGGACTTCTCCCTTTCTTCGGCGCCTTTGGTTTCGGGCTTATACCTGTTTTGGAAACGCCCCCCTCTCAACAAATGAAATGGAAGCTCTTTAATTACCAATCATGTGAAAGAATATGTTTTGACTAATACGTAATGATACAAATTTTGCCGGGAACTTATCGATACATATTTTGGTAAATTATTATATCTATCCGGACCTGATAGATATCGCGCACGTGTCGCGTTGTCCCACACATCTTTCTGTATACAGTGCTTGTAACTTTATCAAGACTGGGCCAACTTTCTTATCATTTTGATGATTCCAGAACCCTCCAGTACACACCAATACTTATACACTAGATGATCAACCTTTTCTGATCGATTCCACAACGTTTCTTTAAAAATGCAATTGCATGACCAAAACTGGTCTTTACCTTTAACACCTGATTACTGATTATCTTTACACATCTACTATACCCTTGTTCAGCATGATTGCCAAAGTTAATCGATATGGCACTTATAGAGAGAGAGAGATATATATATAGAGAGAGAGAGAGAGAGAGAGAGAGAGAGAGAGAGAGGGGGGGAGAGAGGGGGGGGGGAGAGAGAGATACCCTTGTCAATAAATCATTAATCGTCCCCATCATCGGCCCAACATCCTTGAACTTTATTGAGTAATTGTCGTTTTTCCTGACATCTGTGGCATTTCATAGATGGTGGTCACTCGGGATTGGTCTTGGTCAAGTGGTTTATTTACATGTCTCTCAATGGAAAGGTTTAGGATTCAAATCCCAGCCGCCCACTAATTTATTTTATGCAAGGTATAATTTGCCTCTCTTCACCTAGGTGAAGTAATTTGTGGGTCTTTCTCAAATTATGCTTTAGCGCGCTAAGGTAATTATAAGACGGCTAAATCCATCGCAATCGCGAACATTATGAATCGCAAAATACATTATCAATTTTAGAATGCTTAACAATAATCTATCTAAGCGCTTTACTTTTCACTACCTTCCCTTCATTAGCTAACTTCACAAAGCTCCAGATATAAATTGTGTTTACTGAAAGATAGAATACACATGCAATAGGTTGATCTAGCTGAAAGTATTAATGTCTTGTCTGCACGAGGTCGTGTAGTAGTGGTGGTTATTGTACCTGACTGCTAAGATGTTAGTAAGCAACCAGAGGACCGACAGCTTAAGGTCCTCTCCGAGAGACACTCGCGCATCGCCTTGGTTTCGAATCCGGACATCCCAGTTACGTGACCACTGCTCTACCGACTGAGCTATCGCGCCTCCCTAACATAATTTACCATGGATGGGTTCGAACTCTTGACCTCACAATTGAAGCCAACTGATCGATCCACTTTACTACGCCACCTCCACAAGACCAAAGACGTGGTCTGCCGAAGCATATCATTTTGGACCTAATCTCATAAAAACTAATTATCAGTAACAAGTGTGAAATTCTATATTAACAAATTCACAGCCAATTTTAGTAGCTTCTATCCATTGCCATGATTGCTGTAAAATGTTGTGGAAGTCTTTTTGGGGGGTTTGTTTGTTTGGTTTACCTGACCGCCAAGAAAGCATGCCTGTGCTTGTAAGTAAGCAACCAGGGGACCGATGGCTTAAAGTCCTCTCTGATGGACTTGGTAATGAGGATCGATGCCTTACCAAAGTTTCACTAACTGCTCTGCCACTGAGCCATTATAATCAAACACGTTTTTAGCTCTCATCTGGTATATTGATTAATAGATTAGTTATGTCAGAGATAGAAAAAAGGGTCTTTTTTCTATCCAATGCACCAGACAATAATGAGGTCAGGGCTCTGTAGCATAGAAAGATATATTAATTATTGACTGACCTCCCCCCCCCCCCCCCCAACCACACACGCACACACACGTACACACACATTAGTCATATTTCCTTCAATCAGCCGAAACTGTCACGATAGACAGTTCTACTTAAAGTTAATTTTATATGTTACAGATAGATGTATAGGGCGTACATGGCAAGATACAATTAATTGCACCAAGCTCAGATTGGAGGTTTTTACAATAAAAAGTCAATTGTTAAGGTTACATGGCCCAGATATTAATATCATCCTCGCCCCTCCTTCACATCCGCTAGCGATATAGGGTAGGCCTACATTGCTTTCTTTTCTCCTTTTTTCCTTTTTTCTGCGAATACAAAGAGTGTTCATCCATTTTCCGCCTATTTGAACGAACTGATGAGACGTGTGCAGGAAAAGAAGTATCGTGCAACCCTACCACTTTAATACAAAAGTAAATGTTGGCAAACGAAATTTTAATTTCCGGCGAAGCAATATATTGTATGCGAATGTTGAGCAAACCGTGCATTCAATCTTAATGAATGGAAGTGCAAATAGAGTAATGGAAAATCAATGAATCGCCTGTTAATAAATGAAGATAGATTGGTCGATATGGAGTGGTATAACAGATATTTAGAGGTAGATCACATCGGAGAAAAAGGGCAATATCGTAGATGATACACTGTTGCCTCATAAAGTTGAGTTCTGATTATGCAATAATTGTGAAAGAAACAGTGTGGAATTGATTAGAAAAGGATGATCATCTAGCATATAAGGTATTGGTGGGTACTGCAAGGTGCTGGAATCATACAAATGATTAGAAATTTGGCCCAGTCTTGGTAAAGCTACAAGCACTCTACACAGTAAAGTGTATATAGGGCTTCACGAACATGTGGCATAAACATCCGTCCCGATTTTTATGTTGTTACATGCCATATTTAGAATATGAAAGCATTTGAAAAGCATGATGCTTTTCAGGGAACAATTTTTATCTGATGTTCCTCCACACTTGCATAATAACAATGATAACGCTCACAAGCTATTTTTCACCTCTTCCCAGAACTCAACCTTCTCTTTAAAGAAAAAAATGTTCATGAGTGATTGCGAGATTGTGATTGATTCTTGGTATATAGTTTATATATTCTCAGGATTTTATTGATCAATCTCTCTTACTCTTCATATTGATCAATAACGGGTTTCTAAGATTATAACCAATATTGTCAACATTATTTCATGAAAAGATGAAAGAAAAATATATTCCAGCTTTATGGGCAACAGTGTGGATAGAGAAAGAGAGAGAGAGATAGGTAGATAGATAGAGACGAAGAGGAAGGGGGGGAGAAAGAGATATAGAGACAAACAGGGAGGGGAGAGAGGGAGATAGATAGAGAAGGAGAAAGAGAGAGAGAGAGAGAGAAAGATAAAAAGGGAGTATCTGTACATGTACTGTCTCAATGCAGGGGAGTGGAAATCCATTTTAAAGGAGCCATTCTTTCTCCAAATTAAATCATGCCACAGGGCTAATCCCCATTGCGCCAAGCCCCAAATCCCCCCCGTGCCAAGTTTATTTTTTAGATAATCTGATTTTTAAACGCGATGGTTCTATGAATGGCGCGTGCGAAACACACAGCACAGTTAAATTAGCATGAACAATAATTGCTATTACGAATGCGTACAAGCATGCACAAGGCAGCGAAGCACTAGCTCGCTCGCATGCACAAAGCACTAAAACGGTAGCGTGCATGCAGCCTTATGGCAGGCTATGAGTTAATGGCTGGATAACTCTCTCGAGAATGGAAATGACATTATTTGAATTAATTGAATTGACTTGGATTCCACTAATTTTGACCATGGATTTCCAATCCAAACGATCTGATCACTATGCCTTCATTCGCAAGTGAATTTCCGCTTCTGTACATTAATGTACAGAAGTGGAAACCCGCTTCTTTTAAGAATTCATTTTTCATACAATGTACAAATTGTGTACTACCAACAGGGCAAATGCAAAGTTTTCTACATGGTATTTCTCTCTCTCTCTCTCTCTCTCCCTCCATCTCTCTCTCTCTCTCGCCAAAAAAAGAGATACAAATGACGATTTGTACTCTAATGTGCCCCAACTACAACAATTATTATTACGCATGGAGTAGTACACGATGTATCTTTTGTAAGCTTAACCATTATAATTGCAACTGTATTATGCATGAGAGACGTTTTTAGTCCGGAAGCAGCGGTTGTTGCGGTGTAGACAAGAAAAAAAATACTACACGTTTTAATCCAGCCACTTTTGATGCATTTTTCATTAACGACTGGTATTTCCCCATTAGGCAAAATAGCGATGTCCATTTACATGGCACTTGTATTAAAAAGAACTTAAGCAGTTCAAGCGATATTATAATGAGGATAAATGGATAGAAATCGGTTAGTTAAATCATAAGCATACCGTTTGGGTATTTATATATTTGTTTATTCATTTATTTATTGCATTCATTCCTTTATTATTGAATTCATTGATTTGTATATTCATTTATTTATTCTATTCATTCCTTTATTATTGAACTGATTGATTTTTGTATTCATTTATTTATTTATACATTTCTTCTTTCATTCATTATTATTCTTTTAAATATATTTAATTATTTTTAAACATTTTGTTATGGTTATTTGTTTATTTTGTTTTTTATCCATTCATTCGTATATTAGTCTTATTTCACATTTACTGGCGTTTCGCTTTACATTTTACGCTTTATTGTAAATGAATGCAGACATTACACTTCAGCGTAGTTGTTGCAATAAAATTGTATAAATCACCATTTATTTGTCCAAGACACCACCCGAGTATGGCAGCTAAACAGAATGTTGACACATCTATGTCGATTTCCGCGGGAAAGACGGTTGAAACTTGATTGCCAGTCGCTTTTCTGATTGGCAGCAGTTTTTGTTTAGCAATGCAGTTGTGAGTGGGACAGGCACACACACGCGCACGCACACACACATGGGATGTGCGCTGAAGGGAGAGAGGAGAGCTGGGGCTGGAAGATGGGAGGAAGGGGGAAAGGGGATAGAAACAGAGAGAAGGAGGGGTACAGAGGGAGAGAAAGATGAAGGAGGAGGTATCGAGAGAGAGAGAGAGAGAGAGAGAGAGGGGAAAGAGCGATACAGAGAGAGAGAGAGCGTTGCTTGTCCGGACTGCACGCAGTGTAGGCGATAATTACTTAATATGTCACAGTATACTAAATAATTACCGATTATTTCATCGTTCATCCTTTCCACTGCAGATCTAACCAGACATGGAGACGCTAAACAACACCCTTGTGCCCAAAGGGGAGGAGGATGACGACCCCAAGAGACTTATCTATATTCTTCAAGGCCTTGTCGTCTTCATTTTCGCCGTCCTGATCATCTGCACCAACATCTTAAACCTCATCGTCATCCCTCGCCTACCTGACATCAACGAAGCCAGTAAAGTCTTCTACAACTGTTTGTCCTCTGCTGATATCCTTCTCGGTGTCGTTCTCCTTCCCGCCTTGCCTTCTGCCATCGCTGGTGGTTGGCCTTTTGGAGATGTCATCTGCAAGATCTTTGGTTTCGGTTTGACGCTAGTCGCCGGTCTATCCTCGGCTAGTTTGCTGCTCCTCAATCTGGATCGCTTCTTCAGTATAGCCTCTCCGCTCCGCTACATGGCCATCATGGATCGGCGAAAAGCTGTCATGATCGCCATAAGTGCAGTCATCACTGAAGCAACGTTTCTCCTTGTCATACTTTTCGTGAACCCCCTAGGCCTGGGTATAATTCAACACTCCAAACTTGGCGCCTGCATTATGATTTTCTACGAGCCGAGCTTCATCGCGTATTCGCTCGCGATCTTCTCACTTTGTATCTGGTCTTTCCTTCCCATCCTGGCCATCATTTACGCACGGATCATCTGCATCAGCAAGAGACACGCAAGACGTATTCAGGTCCAGGAATTCACAACTCGAGTCTCCAAAGTAGCCGGGAGCGACGAGCCGGACTTACCGGACGAAAGGCCCCTGGCGGCCAAGAAGAATGTCAACCACAAAGCGATACGCATGACACTTTTGGTGACGGGTACCTACGTCGCGGCATGGGCACCCTTCACAATAAGCCAAATATATATTTCTAAGGTTACAGATGTGTCGACCGTCATTAGGGTGTTGGTGAGTTGGCCACTGCTCCTCAATCCTCTGTGCAATGTGATCATCTACTCGGTGACGAAACGTTCTTATCGGACTCTGGCGCGAAATCTACTGAAAGGTTGTTTTCGGTGTTCCCTAGCAGATATTCGTAACGCAACATCTCATGAAATCCTCGTGTAGAGAGATTCGTTTTCCCAGTTAAACAGCCCGACCGGCCGGCCGGCGGCATCTTTTACACGCTTGATATTTAGAGTGGATAATACTTTAACATTTTACTCAGATAAAATTGTATACTAAGCGCCCTTCTTACTGAAATCTACACCCCAGATAACGACCTTCTTGCTCTAAATAAAAAGAATCGTTGACTGATGTTATTTTTGATAAATCATTATATCGACAGTTACCTCTCTACCCAGGTGAAGTCTGTTACTGTAGTCTGCTACTGTTCCTTGAAGGGGATTATGCGCTGGTGAAGCTGAAGGACAGGATAATACGGTGGACTCATAATCCACAGCGTCATCTAACGATACCGGTTTTTAGACGATTTCACGTGATGCATTGTGGGGAAAGAGTGGACAACAATATCATTTGTTGCATTGTAATATATTAGAAGATAAGGGAATATAATCCAAATGTTTGATTGCGAAGGTTAAATAATTATCAGGGGTAAAACTGGTGTGCTGACTCAAAATATATCAGTCCTGTTGACTATACTCACGACGTTTTGATCATTTTGGCCACTTTTTTCACCCAAATTGACCATTACGGCCACGTTTGATAAGGGGGTAATGTTTCCGATTTTAAGGGCCTTTTCAATGTAAGAATGTGCCCTGGGTCCTGTTTCATAAAACTTGTTATATACCTCACTTTAGAAATCCAACCATCTGATTGGTCGAAATTGATTGGTCGTGATTTTAGCCAATCCCGTAAAGAAACGTAAAATGCCAATGACGGTTAATAGTCCTAGTAATAATAATAATAATAATAACGTTTTATTTACAAAGGGTAGCCACTTCAGTTATGAAACTGCTCTTCCAGCGGGCCCTGCATAACATAAATATGTTATTACTACCCTTCTCCAATCTAATATGCTGAGCGCCTAGCTAGAAGACAGGAGGTCCCATTGTTATAAGTATTTGGTATGACTTGGCCGGGGTTCGAACCCACGACCTCCCGTTCATGAGGCGGACGCTCTAACCAGTGAGCCACCATGCCCGGTCATAGAATGAGTGAGATCCCTCAAAATTCCGGTTACCATGAAAATAGTAAAATTTTGCTGCGATACCCATTGGTTTACGTGTTAAAATTGTCTTTGTGCGAGCGCGGACACCATACAGTGCTTTTTGTCTGCGATTCCCAAATGATGGAAAATTTCAGTCATTTTTAAAGTTAAGATTAACAGACAGTGTCTCAGATTTTCCGTGATGTTTTAACCAATATTTACTCAATAAAAGGATAAGGTAAGAATTCTTGTTAGATTTTTGTTTCAATTCGGCATATTTAAAAGGCATACCGACTGCTTTAATATTCGTATCGAGGTCTGGCTGCCTTATATGCTCTAGGGAACTAGCAGATCCTGCCATGACCCCTCGGCGCGCGTTTCCTTGGGCATATAAAACAGCCAGGCCTCTCAAAGCAGTCGATATCTCTATAATATCAATAAAAACTGTTATATACCTCTCTTTAAAAATCTAGCCATCTGATTGATCAAAATTGGAGTCGTGATTTTAACCATTCCCGTTAAGAAACGAACAATGCCATTAGTGGTTAATAGTTCATGAGTGAGATTCCCGCAGGATTCCGGGTACCGGGAAAATAGTAAAATTTTGCTGCGATCCCCATTGGTTTTACATGTCAAAACTTAGTTTGTGCGAGCGCGGATACCATACAGTGCTTTTTGTCTGCGATCCCCAAAATGATTGTAGCATTCAGTCATCTTTCCAGCGAAGATTAACAGACAGTGTCTCAGATTTTATGTGATGTTTTACCCAATCTTTACTTAAGAAAAGGATACGTAAGAATTCTTGGTAGATTTTGTGTCAATTCGGTACATAAAAGACATATCGACTGAATTAATATTCGAGGCCTGGTTGTTGGCTCTCGGGGACCCAGGCGCGCATCGGGGTCATGGGAGGATGCAACGTCCCCTTGAGCCAGGCTTCTCATAGCAGTCGATATATCTATACTAAATCTCTATGACAAATTCGCTCTCAGCCAATCAAATGCCACGATTTCAGTAGCTTATAACAGTCATTGTAACTTATTGATAACAGGTTTTGTGAACCAGGGCACTGGTGCTAGAAGAAGTGGTCAAATTGATACCTCAAACAACAACAATTTGGTCATTTTAGTCACTTTTTGGCCACAAAATGCTTATTTGCACTAATTAATGTCCAAAACCAGTCCAATATTTTTGCATTTGATTGGTTGGATTGGACATCCAAATTCAATATAAAAATGTTCCCTGATCTCAAAACGATCAGTTCATTGAATGAATTTACAAAGTTAAGACCAATTTGGTCAGTTCGATCGGTGGCTCGCGTTTTGCTGCGCTGAACTGATTGAAGCCCCGCGGAATATATCATTCTGTTTTTTTGTTTATCCAGTAAACCATCGCAATTCAATTCAATTATATCTTTTCCTCATTTCTGAGAATTAAAAAAAAAAAAAGATCATAAAATGTTACAAAGAACAGAAATTATTTACAATGCAGTGTAGTAGTAGACCCGTTGAGTCAATAACCCCTTTTCAATTGTTTGCTCTTGGAAAAAGAACAAAAACCCAATCCAATCCATCATGTCGAAAGCTTCGGATCAAGTAATGAGACAAATAAAATATTAATCCCATTGAAATTACAATGGAAAGGGTCATCAACTCAATTCGAGAAAAGAGAGGAATTGTGTTCGGATTCTATATTTTTCGATTATTGTGTGCAGAAAGGTATCAAATAATAATGGGGCATTGGCCTTTTTTTCTTTCTCTCTCTATTTTCTTCAAAGTGATGATGACGGACTAGATACTATGACGGATTGCGTAAATAAATTGGCACACAACAATGACAAAAGGAGGCAATCTGTTGATAACCCAGTTTATTTCTGTTGCTGTTGATTAGTCCTTGACTGTGGAAATGCAGTTTAATACGGTAATTAGCCCCTTTTCCGTTGGTATTGGCGTTCGAAGGAGGTTGCATAGCTATGGGAAGCACGGGGACACGTTCCACTCCCCCTTATAATTGAATAAAAAAGGAAAATGTAAGAGAGAGAGAGGGGGGCGGGGATGGGTGGAAATGGAGAGAGAGATGGGAAGATGGCGATGGAGGGAGGGAGAAAAAAACAGAGAGACAGAGGGAGGGGTGTAAAGAGAGGGAGGAAGGGGAGGTGAAAGAAAATGACAAATCCACCCCCCCCCCCCGATTATTGGCCTTTAAAGTGGCACAAAATCTATCCACCCATTTGAAACCAGTCCTCACGGACCCCCATAATACGAGAGCCCCCCACCCCCTCAGTTGCTAGACCTGTGCTACGCCCTTTTTCTTACACACTGTTAAAAGTATTACAGAAAGTTGATTGTCATTGATATTACAACGTGAACACAAGAGGAGTAATTGGAATGCATAATACTGCAGAAATTCACTTTGAAAGTAAAATGTGAACTCATTCAAGAAATACTCAGAAGCTGGAGATGATTAGTTGGTAGAGTGAGAACACTAATATTTTGTAAAGGAGGCCTTCAATACAGGAGCTCAAGCAGTATTCACAAAGAATAGGGCAAGATAAGTGTATTCTTGTAGTTGTAATATGGAATAATCATTTCAAATTTCAATTTATATGAAATAAAAGAACAAGCTGCATAACAAGCTGCATAATAAATACGCCTAATGAATCAATCATTCATTGCTGTAATAACACTCGACTGTAGCAAGGATCGGCTGTTGTTAAATTTTACTTCTAAAGGAAAAAGTTTTTTAAACAATTTATATGGACTTCAAATGAAATAGCATTTTTACTCGGAAATTCTATTTCTTCTCTTAATCCAGATATTTCCATCGAAATTGATAAACATGTATTGTATTACAATAAGTCTAAGGTTCCATATATTCCGTTAATAATAAAATTGCCTTGATTGTATGCATGTGTTCATTTAGGCTTAAAATATTAATGTGTTTCACCGACTGCTATACGAAAAAAGTGGCATACACTTAAAGAGTGTGAGAGAGAGAGAGAGAGAGAGAGAGAAAGAGAAAGAGAGAGCGACAGAGAGAGAGAGAGTGAGAGAGAGAGAGAGAGAGAGGGGAGGGAGAGAGAGAGAAGGGAGAGAGAGAGAGAGAGAGAGGGGGTGAGAGAGAGAGAGAGAGAGAGAGAGAGAGCGTTGTGTTATGATGTTGTGTTGATCTTCTTTTCTTTGGAGGGTTCTTTTCCCCCATTACCTTTTCTATTGTTCTATCCTTCTTCTTTTTTCTCATTCTTTCTTTGGTTTAATTTTTTCTTTTCTTTTTTGTTTCTCCCCTCTCCTTCTGCCATTCCATTGCGGGGAGGGAGGGAATGAACTAAATGGAAGTTAAATTGCATTTAGTACAGCATTTAACTACAGCATCCTACATTGAAATTCTCAAGGGATGTCAACGTTTGCAATTAGCGTTCAAACAATTTAGTTGCCAAGCAACAGGACATGCCCGATTTCACCGCACCTAAACGCTAGATTGGTTTTCGGTATCGACATGTTAATTTTTCAACGATATCAGCATTTAGATGGATTGAACTTACAAATTACATAAATTATTAATATGGAATAGCAGCTCAAAAGAGAATGTATTTTTTTTTAAAGCAAAATAATGAGCAGGACAAAACATTAACAATTGAACAGAATTATGTGGGACAGAGAGAAGTGCAGCGGCAACAACCAAAATAAAGAACAAAAACAGACGAAATCTGGGAAGCAAGTACAATCTGTTCCGAATCCATTTCGTTATTGATTATTTCTGCATGTTATATCCTCTCTGCCCGAGATTTCGTTTCCTGTACGTTTTAATTTTTCATGAACCAATCCAAATCAAATAGTGCATTTCGGAAAGGGGTATTTTCTAATTTGCTAGTAAGAAGAAAAAAAAGACAATAATTTTCACACATATTAAGCGAGAGAGAAGAAGAGAGGAAAGGGTGAAAAGGAAATAAAAGAGGGAAAGAGAGATAGAGAGAGAAGGAAAGAAAGACGGGGATTGAGAAAGAGAGAGAAAGAGAGAGAGAGAGAGAGAGATAGAACCAAATCACTTGTGACCCAATGCTCGCAGAAGCAGAGGACGAACACTGCCCTCTCTTTTGAATGTTAGTATAATAAGGGAGTTTACAGATACAATCTGCGCATGGGCAGATAAAGGTCATTTGTACCAAAATGGTAAAACCCACACTGAGATGAATACTGGATATGCGCTCATGAAAGTTATGTAACATTATTCATTTATGCACCAACGGTACATTCTATGATAGAGGTCAAACAAGAGGTATTCATGAATCACATCTAGGACTTTGGCAGTTATTATTCTAAGATGCTCAAAGTGGAACTTCTCCATGTGTAAAAGATCTGTGGATATATGTGGGGTCATTTGTACCATGTGCTATCTGGAAACTCCATTATTCGATCTCCTTATTCAATCCGAGGCGTGATTATGGATAATAATAATACTACACTGTCGCTCATACAGGTGGAATATTTTAATTTTACCCCAATTTATGGAATTATTTTAAAAATTATTTAAAAATAATAGATATAGATAATAGTATACATTCTCAGATTTTATTGAATAATAACTTGCCAATGTGTGTTTTGCGGAACTGCTAAAGCATGTGTATGATACTATGCTTATTAACTAGGGAACCTACGCTCTCAAGCCATAAATGACAGTAATGAGGATTAATGCCCCACAAAAGGGCACTAATATAGCACATCGACACGGTTTTGATCCTGGGGCCTCACAGTTACGAGGCCATTGTTTTGTCACTGAACCATGACTGTACGCAGCGGGGGCTAGGGTAGGGGGCAGTTTCCATAAATTAAAAAAAAAACAGAAAATGCAATAAATTTTCAATAATTTATTGCATTTTACACCGGTCCCCAACATAAAAAAATCCTCTGGACGGCCATGCATTATGGCTCAAGGCATGGGCACACAAAATGTATATTTAAAAAAGAAAAAATCAGCAAATGTAGAAGGGGTAGTCAAAAATGATTTGTCGAGGACCACCCCAATAATAAAAAACAAATTGTAAAATTAAAAGTAAATAAAAAAGGTCAAATGATGGGATGGTACCAATAACGAGAAAGAAGAATATATCAAGACAGGGTCGAAGGTCAAATCGGAAGGGTTGGATAATTATGTTCATTAAAGTTTCTTTTCTAAATGTTGATGTCATCTCTAGAGATAACAATTGATGCTGTTTCATTTCAACTTTTTTTAGCCGCTTTTTCTTTATTACTATTCTTCAGTGATCCATCACATGGCTCAGATTGAATAAGGAGATGAATAATGCGTATCCGGACACCTACCCCCTGGACATCCACCCCCGGATAACCACCGCAGTCAACTACCCCCTAGGACAACTACCCCTAGAGCAACCACCCTCTAGGACGACTACCCCCCGGACAACAACCCCCGGACAACTACCCCCTAGGACAACTACCATCGGACAACTACCCCCAGACATGTACCCCGTAAGATAGTCCTAAAGGGTAGTTGACTGAGGGTATTTATCCGGGTTGGTTGTCCAGGGGGTAAGTGTCTTAGAACCCGAATAAGGATAATGAGATTAACTGTACTAAAATTCACAAGAGAGGGCAGTGTTCGTCCACTGCTTCTGCGAGTATTGGGTCACAGATGATTTGGTTTGAGGAAATAATAGCCTCTGTCCTCCCCACAACCACCCCACCCCCCCTCTCTCTCTCTCTCTCTCTCTCTCTCTCTTTCTCTCCCCCTCTTTCTTTCTCTCTCTTTTCTCTCTTCCCGCTCTATTTTTCTGTCTCTCTTTTTTACTCTCTGAAAGACATAAAATGCGGAAATGATAGATAACGAATTAGAAACAGTCTGTACAGCGTGTCCACACACAAAACAATTTATCCCGAAACTCTATAACGAAACGTCGTATAAAGAATCATCGTATAAATTTCAGAGTGTCCACACACAAGAAACGTCGTATAAATAATCATCGTTTACATTCCAGGATGTCCACACACAGAAGAAAGTAATCCTGAAACTCTACAGCGAAATGTCGTACAGGTGCGCAGTTTGCTACTGCATGCGGTCATGAAATGGAAGCGGAAATGAGAGGTCTGGTCTCCTTTCGCTCGAGGTCACGTTAAGCTCCGCCCAGTTAGTAACACTAGTTACACTAGTTTCGTCCACACACACAATTTCCGTGATTAGGCGTGATTAGTTATTGAGTTTCAGTTCGAAACGATGCCCAAACCTGCGTTTCGTTGGACTAGTTTCGTTATACGAAGTATCGTTAGTGAGCGTCCACACACACAATTTCATCGTAAAACTATCGCGAAACGGTATCACTATCGCGAAACAGTATAACTAATCACGCCTAATCACGGAAAATGTTGTGTGTTGACAGGGGGTTTTTGCGTCCAAGGTTTTTGCCTTTCTTCCACTATCTCTTCCACATAATTCTGTTTAATTGTTGATGTTTTATCTTGCTTATTATTTTGCTTTAAAAAAAATTCTGTTTTGCGCTGCTGCACTTCCCGCTGTTCCAAATATATCATTTGATAATCAAGTTAAATCCATGCTAACGCTGATATCGTTGACACCAAAAACACAATCACTCTAAGTGCATGCCACTTTTTTTAATCGCAGTTGGTGAATCTCATTAATATTTTAAGTTTTAACAATCGAGGCAATTTCATTACTAATGAAATAAATGGCACCTTCGACATATTGCAATACATATACCCCAATTTCGATGGATCTATCTGGATTGAGAGAAAAATTCGAATTTCCAAGTAAAAATGATACACAACTTGGGATAGATATTTAATTTGAAGCCCAGATGAACTGTTTAATATTCTTTCTTCCTTTAGAAGTAACATATACAAACAGCCGATTCTTGCTACAGCCGATTGTTATTATACAGCAATGCATCATTCATTCAGTAGGCGTATTTATTATGCAACTAGATCTTTTAGTTCATATTTTTTTGAAGTTGAAAATGAATATTCCATATTAAAACTACGAGAATACACTTATCTTGCCCTGTTCTATGTGAATCATGTTCTTTCGACTGCATGAGCTCCTTACTCAAGGCCTACTTTACCCCCCAAAAAGCTTCTAGGCATTCCTTGAATGAGTTCACATTTTACTTTAAACATGAATTTTCGAGTCCAAAGTTTAGGGAGTGGGGAGGGGGGGGGGGGTAAAGGCGAGAGGTGGATTTGTCATTTTCTTATCACGTCCCCTTCAACCCTCTGTTTACTTCTCTCCCCCCCCCCCCCCTCTTCTCTCTCTCTCTCTCTCTCTCTTTCTCACTATCCCTCCACCACTCTCCCTCTTTTTTTCTCTCTCTATTCCTTTCCCTCTACCCATCTCCCTCCTTCCCTCTCCATCTTCCCTCTCTCTTCCTTTCCCCTCCACCCCCCTCTCTCTCTCCTCTCTCTCTCTCTTACTTTTTCCTCTCTTTAAACAAAATTATTAGATTTAGAACGTGTCCCCGTGCTTCCCACTGTTACGCAACTCCCTTCAAACGTTAACACCTACGAAAAAAGGCAACTAACCCTTTGAAAGGGATAGTTGAGTTCTTGTTTAAGGTAATTTTATACCGCAAAACGTGTGCAGTTTAGATTAAATACGAGTACCAATTCAGCTCCACTTTCAACAAACTTACGGTGACCGTTCATTAATTAATTAATAATATCAATACACGGGTCGGCTGGTTGTGCGTATCATAACCAACATGAAAAGCCAACAATAATCCAACATTGGCATTAGCTTGAATAAAACGTATATAAGCGCTATCTCGTTTTTCAACGGTTGGTTCAAAATTATCGAATATTTGTGGTGCCCCACAAATATTAGAAATGGTTATATTTATGGATATTTCGGCCGTCACTGAACCTATTTAGATCAAACAAAGATGAATTTGTCGATCATTTATATTGTTCTTTCAAATTTGACACTCCGTTTTTTATTATCTCACAACAGTTTTTTTTGTAGCGCCCTCTGCAACAAAACTCAACTATCCTTTTAAACTGCATTTCCACAATCAAGAACTATAATCAACAACATCATAAATAAAATGGATTATCAACAAATTGCCTCCTTATGTTATGGATGTGTGGCAATCTATTTACGCCGTCGTTCATCATCTAGTCCTACATCATCACTTTGAAAAAGAAGAAAAAAACACTAGGCCATTCCCACCTCCCTACTTGATACCTGTCTGCTAAAAAAAAAAATTATCTAATTGAATTGCGATTGTTAGCTGGGGAAAAAACAAAACAAGAATGATATTCCGTTTTGTAGGTCACTCAATGTTCTTATCCGAGCTTCCAAAGTAATGTGTTGGGATAAACGGATGGATTCACAATTGCATCAGCTCGCGGGTCGACGTCTTTCAACAAGTTCAGCGCAGCAAAACGCGATCCACCGATCGAAATGATCAGAGTGGTCCGAACTGTGTAAATTCATTAAATGGAATTGATTATTAAGAGATACATTTTTATATTGTATTTGGATGTCGGATCCCACCAATCAATTGATTCTGACTAAAATATTGGGCCGATTTGGGACCAAATTCGGGATTAAACTGTTGTTGTTAGGGGTCCATTTGACCACTTTTTCTAGCATCAGGGTCGTATCACGACAATAATTACCCCCTCGACAATCACCCCCGGAAAATTACCCCCCCCCCTCGAGGACAATTACCACCGCCACACCAAATTCCCCCTGAAATTTACTCCCCCCCCCCCCTCCGGACAACCATCCCCGAGGAAAATTACCCCCCCCCCCCAGAAAATAACCCCTTGTTCATTACATGGGAAGTCCACCCTGATAATAAGTTGATTTTAAATTTGTTCGGGGGGGGGGGGGGGAGAGAATTGTCCCCGAGGGTGGGGAGGGGTGTGATTGTCCAAGAAGGTAATTGTTCAAAGGGGGGGTGTCCTTGGGGGTCATATTCCGGGGTATTGTCCTTGGGGGGTCATTTTCCTGTTGGTAATTTGTCGGGGTGATTGTCCAGGGGGTAACTGTCCTAGAACCACAGGGCCCTGTTTCATAAAACTTGTTATGAATAATACGTAACAATGATTGTAAATAAGCTACTGAAATCGTAGCATTTGATTGGCTGAGAGCAAATTTGTCATCGAAATTTAACAGTTGTTATTGATAGCAAGTTTTATGACACAGGGCACAGATAGGCCCTTCAAAATCTCCTTTGCTGATAATAGCGATTGGAAAATAACCCCTTACCAAACGTGGCCATAATGGTCAATTTGGAAATTCAAGATTCAAGATTCAAATGCTTTTATTTCTCATGCCAAACATAACACAATTAAATTATTGCAATTTAATATACATATATTACACAGAATATACAAGAAAACAAGACAAATATAATAGTAATGCCACGAGAAAAGAAGAACTAATTAAAAGCAGAGCTTGTTGAAGTATTAGTTCCTCAGAGGCTGTTTTACAATACGTCTTGAAAATAAAGTATACATAGAAATCAATAAGTTAAAACATTTGTAACAATAAAGAAATTATGAATTTTGGGAAGGAGATAAAAGAAAAGAGGAAACAATGGGGAAAATAGAAGACGGCAAAAAAGAAAGAAAGATAGAAAAGGAAAATGATTGTAAAAGCTCTAGAAAAAGGAGGTTAGATCAGCAGAAAGAGAGGAAAATGGATTGAGTCGAGAGTCAAACAAAACGAGATTCGTGAAGTATTTAGCGCAATTTCATTTTCATCTTTAGTAGAATTAGTTGTAAAAAAAAAAATTCTCGCCTGAAATTTTTGTACAGATATCAAAGTTGTATGGATTTAAAAGCAAGACGTACACTCTGATTTGCTCTTATTCAATGTTTATTTGACTATGCTAACCCTGCACGGTATAGTAACATAAACAAGTCAGACCAAAAGAAGTTGAAGATTATACAGAACAAAATGGTGATATGTATCAACTGTTCTGGTCCAAGAACTCATGTTGGCTACAGCAAACTTTTTAAAGCTGGTTTTCTTGAAGTCGACCAAAGATCAAAACAACTCGTATTGCCTCACGTGCATAAAATATACAATACCAGGTCGAATCATTATATTCGATCCAACTTCGATCTTGTTACTGACGTACATGATTATAATACAAGAAATAGCCGATTCAACTTTAACTTACCAGAAAGAGTAGGTATGCGTACAAAGAAGAAGGACTCGTGATACAAAGACTTATTTACTGCACGTAGGATTTCTGATAAGCCATGCACAAAGAACACAAAATGGAAAGGTGTCTGGATAATAATAGCAGTCAAGCTCACGAATATTCATATTATGGGCGTTACCAACCATTGAAATTTGCATACACAATCATTATTTAATATATAATGGAAATGCGCTTTTTATTATATTTTATATAATGGAAATGTGCTTTTCATTATATATTATATAATGGAAATACGCTTTTCATTATATATAATTATATAATAGGCTCGTGAACTGTTATTATTTATAAATAATGAAGAGGGGAGTCGCTATTATTTATAAATAACGTAAATGTGAACTGCAATTGTTTATAAACAATGAAAATGGGAATTGTAATTATTTATAAATAATGACATTTAGAATTGTAATTATTTATAAATAATGGCAATTATATATAAATATTGAAACGTACTTTGTCATCATTTATAAATAATGAAAATGTGTTAAGAATTATATACAAATAAAAAAAGTACATTTACTTGCATTATATGTTAATAATGGTTATTATTTGTTAAAGGTAAAGACCAGTAATGGTCATGCGATTGCATTGTGAAAGAAACGTTGTGGAATCGATCAGAAAAGGTTGATCATCTAGCATCTAGCATCTGCAAGGTTCTGGAATCATCAAAATGATAAGAAATTTGGCCCATTCTTCGTAAAGTTACAAGCACTATACACAGAAAGATGTATATGGGACTACCCTATCTCTCTCACCAGACCATGAGAGAAATAAATTTACCAAATATATGAATTAGTAGGCGGTTTCCCGGCAAATTTTTTATCATCATGTATTAGTCAAAACATATTCTTTCACATGATTGGTAATGAGAGCTTCCATTTCATTTTTTGAAATTGGGGCGTTGCCAATACTGGTCTTTACCTTTAAATAATTATAACATATAATTTGTCTATATAATTGTTTTACAAACGGCGCCTCATATTTAGCTGGCAAAACAAATCTCTCTACACGAGAATGTCAAGAGATGTTGCGTTACGAAGATCTGCAAGGGAACATCGAAAACAACCTTTCAGTAGATTTCGCGCCAAAGTCCGATAGGAACGTTTCGTCACCGAGTAGATGATGACATTACACAGAGGATTGAGGAGCAGTGGCCAGCACACCAACGCCCTGATGATGATCGAAACGTCATCGGTAACCATGGCAACGTATATTTGGCATATTGTGAAAGGTGCCCATGCCGCCACGTAGGTACCCGTCACCAAAAGTGTCATGCGTATCGCTTTGTGGTTGACATTCTTCTTGGCCGCCAGGGGCCTTTCGTCCGGTAAGCCCGGCTCGTCGCTCCCGGCTACTTTGGAGACTCGAGTTGTGAATTCCTGGACCTGAATACGTCTCGCGTGTCTCTTGCTGATGCAGATGATCCGTGAGTAAATGATGGCCAGGATGGGAAGGAAAGACCAGATACAAAGTGAGAAGATCGCAAGCGAATACGCGATAAAGCTCGGTTCGTTGAAAGACATAATGCATGCGCCTAGTTTAGAGTGTTGAATTATTCCCAGGCCTAGGGGGTTCACGAAAAGTATGACAAGGAGAAACGTTGCTTCAATGATGACTGCACTTGTGGCGATGATGACAGCTTTTCGCCGATCCATAATGGCCATGTAGCGGAGCGGAGAGGCTATACTGAAGAAGCGATCCAGATTGAGGAGCAGCAAACTAGCGGAGGATAGACCGGCGACTAGCGTCAAACCGAAGCCAAAGATCTTGCAGACGACATCTCCGAAAGGCCAATCACCAACGATGGCAGAAGGCAAAGCTGGAAGGATAACGACACCGAGAAGAATATCAGCAGAGGACAAACAGTTGTAGAAGACTTTACTGGCTTCGTTGATGTCAGGTAGGCGAGGGATGACGATGAGGTTCAAGATGTTGGTGCAGATGATCAGGACGGCGAAAATGAAGACGACAAGGCCTTGAAGAATATAGATAAGTCTCTTGTCGTCGTCATCCTCCTTCTCCCCTTTAGACCCAAGGGTGTCGTTCAGCGTCTCCATGTCTGGTTAGATCTGCAGCGAAAAGGTTGAACGATGAAATAATCGGTAATTCTTAGTATAATTACAAAAGTATATATCGCCTATCCTGCGCGCAGCCCTAATAAGCACTGCTCTCTCTCTCTCTCTCTCTTTTCCTCTCTCCCTCTCCCTCACTCCCTCTCTTTTTTCTCTCTTTTTTTCTCTCTCTCTCTCGTACCTTCCCCCTCTCTCTCTCTCTCTCTCTCTCTTTCCTCTCTCTCCCTTTCTCCCATCTTTGAGCCTCTCTCTTCCTATACCATGATCCAATCATTTTTATAAGCTACCGAAATCCTCAAATTTGATTGGCTATGGGTAGATTTGTCGTAGATGACCTGCTTAGTGTATTCTGTCACAACATGAGGTGATTTTAAACCGAAACACCAGGGTAATACTTGGCGCCCCAAGGCGCAAAGTATTACCGAAAAACCAGGGTAACACTTGGCGTCCCAATGCGCCAAGTGTTACCCTGGTTTTCGGTACAAAATGTATTTGGTACAAAATCATTTTGTAACAAAATCAATTCTGTACAAATTTTGTAAAACCAGGGTAACACTTGGCGTCCCAATGCGCCAAGAGTTACCCTGGTTTTCGGTACAAAATGAATTCGGTAAAAATCATTTTGTAACAAAATGAATTCGGTGCAAATCATTTTGTAACAAAATGAATTCGGTACAAATTTTGTAAAACCAGGGTAACACTTGGCGTCCCAATGCGCCAAGAGTTACCCTGGTTTTCGGTACAAAATGTATTTGGTACAAAGTCATTTTGTAACAAAATGAATTCGGTGCAAATCATCTTGTAACAAAATGAATTCGGTACAAATTTTGTAACAAAATGAATTCGGTACAAATCATTTTGTAACAAAATGAATTCGGTACAAATCATTTTGTAACAAAATGAATTCGGTACAAATTTTGGAACATAATGAGGTGATTTTATACCGAAAATTAGGGTAACATTTGGCGCCCCATACTTTTCTGCCTAGTTAAAGCTTGAACCAAAGGCGCCAAAAATGGGGAGAAGATCCCCTCAGAATGTCGGAACTACAAGGTACCCAGTGGCGTATCCAGACATTGGCATCATGAGGGGCACATCATTAAGAACACATGAGATTACAATATTGCACGCATGCAAATCAGCAAGTGGGTCCTCCAACAGTGTTTTTTTTTTTTGACCGAGCAGTAAATCCAGGGGCGGCCGAGCGACTTCCAAAGTGGGGGGGGGGGGGGGGGAGGGGACAAGAAAAAAGGACAACTACAATGGGAAATCTCAAAGCGAAAATATACAATCTTTTAGACATTGGTATACGCCTACATTGTAATTACATTATCAGGGATGAATTAAATATTTGTTTCACTTTATACACCATACAACATATGGCTTAAGCATCATGCTTTGCAGTTTGATGTGATGGTCTGAAAAATCAATTGCGAGCGAGCGAGGCGAGAAAGAAAACATTCTAATATTTGTGAGATCGCCGTGCAAAAAATTACATCTTAATAAAGAGGAAAAAACCCAATCCTGATAGGGTTATAAGTACATTCTCATAACGGAAGACTGAAAAGACCTTTGATAAGCAACATAAGTATATCATCTATAGATGCGTGCGAGCGTAGCGAGCGAGCTTTGGGAGAAATTGCTCTTAGTCGCTTAAATTTGGGGCGCGTTTAGTGATGAGAGAAAAAGGGGACACTTATCAGAAAAGAAAAGGAGCATGTGTCAAAGTACAAAGAGTAATTATCAAAGGTGAAAATGGGGCACTTCTTACACCCTCAAAAAGAGGAAATCACCAGGGATGAAAAAAGTCAGTCATGAGAATAGGAAATGGGCATTTGTCGACGGAAAAGGGGCCCCCATCAGATTTTGCATTTAAAGGAGGTGAAATGGGGCATTTATGAAAAGGGGATAGGTCCCTTATTAGAAAGGAAAACGGGCACGTATTATTGTTAAAAAAGAAATTATCAGAGGTGAAAAGAGGCACTTATCCGAAAAGGGGCAATGACCAGATAAGTAAAGGGGCAGTTATGTGAATGAAAAAGGGGCACTTATAATGAAGGGAAATGTGCAATAGTTGAAAGAAAATGGACACCGATCAGATTTTAAAGGGGCATTTGTCGGAGGTTAAGGGGGGTACTAATTTGAAGTGAAAAGGATTAACTTCTCGTACCTGAAAAGGGTCATTTACCAGAGATAGGGCACTTATGAGAAGGGGAAGGGGCTCTTTTTTGATGGGCACTTATCATTATGAAAAGGTGCACTATTTAGAAAGGAAAAGGGGCACATGTGGAAATATAAGGTGCGCTTATCCGAGTTAAAAAGGGGGCAGTTATTAAAAAGGGAAGGGGCACTTATTACAAAGGAAAAGGGGTACTTGTCAAAGTAAAAAAGGCACCTCTCAGATTTGAATAAGGCAATTATCAGAGGTGAAAGGGGCACTAATCAAAATTGAAAAGAGGCACTTCTCGTACCTGAAAAGGGGCATTTAATAGAGATTATAAAGGGCACTTCTGAGAATGGAAAATGGACACTTGTTGCAAAGGAAAAAGGAAACTTGTCGAAGGAAAAGGGGCACGTGTCCTAATAAAAGGGGCACTTATCAGAGTTGAAAAGGGGAAGAGGCACTTTTACAAATTAATAGGGGCACTTGTCAAAGTAAAAGGAGTACCATTCCTATGTAAAAAGGGGAACTTCTTACAAAGTTAAAGGGACACTTTTCGGGTGCTTGAAAAAGTGGGGGCCTCTGAGTAAATATATTGAAATATTTCGCGCGATTCCCTAACCTGCTAGCTGCTATCTCTGAACTTTCTTTATTTTGTTTACAGTGCGTTAGGAGGGGCTGATTGTCCCCTTATCCATCCTACAAATACGCTTGTATATATACCCCCATGATGATTTCCGATCAATACTTTGCCCCAGGACCAACAAAACACTGGAACAGATTAGCTCCGAAAAAGTGTCAAAGATCTCGTGAAATTCTTAAAGAAGATCTTCCCTTTAAAAGTATTACATGAATAATTCTGCAAGATATCATCACATGTACTAGCTTAAATCTACCATGATCACTCCAATAGTCCAAACGTAACAAAACGAAACATATCACAAATTTACACCGCCTCACACATGAATTGACATGTAAGCATGAGTTGTAAGAATGAATATACCTTGGTTTGATGTCAACACAAAGCAGAAAACGGGGTGAATATTGCTGAGATAATTCACATTTCGATGACATCAAATTTTTAAGAAAAAAATGATCATCTTTCATTTACCTGTTCGAGACGTGGAGAGGATGGCAAGAGAGACACCAAAATACAAGGATGTTCGTTTCGTTTAGCACCTTAGAAACAAACTAAAAAATCATAAATGTATTTGAATCCTGCTTTCACTTTTGCTACGCTTTCAGATGGAGAAGGCAAATAATATTGGGTAGATCTATAGGGAAACTATTGAAGAGACGCTCAAAATGCACCATTCGTGTCCAAAGAATGAAATAGCAGAAAATGAATTTCCCATCACTTTTACACCAAAAAGTCAATTCGTAACAAATACGAATATTCCTGTGCATCAAGCGACACTGAAGAATATGTTTGTTTAAATGTCCGTTTTTTTAAACTGACTTCGAAGAATGGATAAATGAATATTAAGTCATATCCGCATCCCCCAGAATCATTCCACCAACGATATTGACAATTTTCCTGCATTAAACCAACACAGCAAAATAATGTCGTCTGTAACTAAGTGGAAAGGTTCTCCAGAATGATCTGCCTGTTTATAAACAATGAATTTGTTAATCCTGAAAAGTCAGGAACAAATGGAAAATGCGACGCCAGCACCCCAAAAGTAATAATAATAACAAGAAGAGTAAGAGCACACATGCCATGTTCATCTACCCAAATCATCTAATTAATTAGCGCCTCAGACACATCGCCAAACCGATTCCAAACCCACTGATTCTTGACTATTCCGATTAATATTTTATTCGGTCTTTTATCGGTGTTGTCGCGGGACTGGGATGATTGTACGCAATGCATTATTGATTCGACCGCCAAAATGAAAGAAATAAAGAAAAATGAAAATGGAGCGTAAAACAATGACGGCGTTGGTATCAACAATTGTGGGATGTGTAGTTGGTTTTACATGATCAACTTTTTCTGATCGATTTCACACCGTTTTTTTGTCACAATGCAATAATATTACTCCACTTTATCTTTAACATCATCATAATTCTATATGAAAACGATCGAAACTATTTTCGAAATAAATCAACTGAAAAAGGGCAATTTCAATACTCGATTGCACGTCTCAAATTATGTTCTGATTAATCAGTGCGTCATTCCGATATTCTTCTTCTTCTTCTATGTGCCATATCCTGAGACGTTGGCGATCATGGAGTGCCACAACTCTCTATCCCTTATTCTATGAAGTAATTCATTCTCCCCGAGATCAATTCCACATTCAGAAATCCCACTCCTTAAGCTACTTATCCACAGAATCCTCCTTCTACCCCTACTTCTCCTCCCCTCGATTCTTCCAGTCAGTGCAAGATTTTCCAAACCATTCTGGCCCAAGAAGCTCAGCTGTCGACCTCTTATATTATTCAGAAGCTTTCGTCTTGTTCCTGCTATGGCAAATACCTCATCATTAGAAACTCTTTCTGTCCATGAAATTCTTAGCATCCTTCTCAGGAACCAAACTTCACAACTTTCCAGTCGCTTTCTTAGGTCTGATGTCAGGGTCCAAGCTTCACATCCATACATTAGGCCCCCCCCAAAAAAATTGTTTGGTTGTCCTCGATTGCTTTTCTGGAGTAGGGGCGGGCGGGCGGATTTTTTTTTTTTTTTTTTTTTTTTTTTTTTTTTTAATTCATTTTTGGTGTGTATTTTTTGTGATTTTTTTTTTTTCCCCATTTTTTTTTTTTTTTTAATAATTTTTTTTCCATAAAAAAATAAATAATTGGGATTGTCAAGCATTTAAACAAACAAAGTCTATACAACACTTTGATATGGTAAAAAACTAGTTTAATGTACAATGAATATCAAGACCAACACAGAAAGTATTTTGGGCTTTGAAATACAGCACCTTTTAAATCTCCATTGTACTACTTACATACCTACCAACCCTCCAGAATAATGTGGAATATCCCGTTTTTCTGGATTTTTAGGACCCCAAAATGCGGGAGATTCCGGATTTTTTTTTTTTTTTTTTTTTTTTTTTTTGGGGGGGGGGGGGTGTTGCTTAAGCGAAATTAAGCTTGTTTTATCATATGCCGCGATGTGAGAGTTCGCGTATTGCATGCTTTGAAGGGCTGCATGATTGAGCAGCGAATTTGTATTAGCTTTTTTGCACAGATTTACCGCGTATTGCCAGTTACACTGCCGCTGCATGTGCGAACGCCTGTTAAGGGTACAGATTTCTTATTTTTGAAGACATACCGTGCTAAAAATTCTTAATTCTCATTTTCAAATGTTGGCAGGTATGTACTTATAGCTACTTGCGCCCTCTATGTAGCAAACAATGCCTAATCGGTGACCATTGGTCCCCATGATCCTCTTTATCTTTTATTAACTGAGAGCTGATTTGATGAGATAACCACCTGTCCAGTGACCTTGCAAGGTGGTCTAATCCCTCCTGTAAACTAGTATGGATGGGCTTTAAAATGAGTTTAAGAATGCTCAGAACCTGATTTGAATGAACAGGATTTTGACATAGAAAAATAAAAATGGCAAGTTGAATAAATACCTAATTGCGTACTGAAAAGATCAAACTGGCAACGGGACGCATTTTGATCCTTGCAAATGCATAAATGGTATGTTTTGGCATTTAAGATTGCTCCCCCCAAAAGAAATTAAATACAAAAAAATACAAAAAAATGAATACAAAAAAAAATAAATAAATGAATTAAAAAAAAAAAAATATATAAAAAAAATAAAAAAATACGAGCGGCCCGAAAATGACGAGCGGGCGGTCGAGGACAACCAAACAACTTTTTTTTTTGGCCTTAGAACTGGATACACGTAGCAATTGAGTACGCGGAGTCTCGTTTTCATCTTCAGCTTCTTATTCTTTACAGTCAGACCGCAGCCGGTGCGAAAACCCTCTATTTTATTCAGCACGTATGCAAGAATTTACGTGTCTTGCATACGTAATGAGTAGTGCAGACGGTCTTCCCGATCGGTAATTTTTGCCTTTATAATTGTTCATTTCTCATGAAATGGGTCTTATTTTAAAGATAAGAAGTTGCACTCTCTATATACTTATATGACAATCATGTTAGATATATTTTGGAAACAGATATTTCGCCTTGAAAATGGGGTTTTTCGACGATAAATCTATCTAAAGAGTAGGGCTGATTTTCACATAGAAATCATTCTTGCGTCAAGAAGATGTTATAATCAGCATAAAGCATAAATATTTTTCATTACAATGATATCAAAATTATTATATTTTACGCTGTCCCAAAGTCAGGAACCAAAAAAGATCACGCTCATGTTTATGAATAATTAAAAAAAGTAGTAAATTTTGCCGATGTGATAATAGAGAGTTCTGATTGGTCAATTACGTCAACTACGTCACATATGTTTTGCTTTGGTTTATTAACATTCTGAATACAACATTTTGGTAACCATGCGTTGTGGCGTGCGCCTGTAATGTACGTGCGCGTAAGCCGTCTTGACAACAATCTAAGGACCCGAGATCAAATACCTCACTTGCGATATAGATGAATTTTTTCTACTATATTTCTTTTTTAATCATTTTTCTAATTTTTTTTCGGCTAGTCGATGGCGCGGCGGAGCTCCCTGGAGTTTAATAATCAGTTATGCATTGCCATTGCTCAGACGGCGAGCGTGCACGAGTATGAAATCACACAATTTCGCGCTATCATAAAAAGAACAAATTGGTAATTTCCTGGTTTTTAGGGTCTTAATTACTATGATTGTAAAAAGAACATGATTTTGCGTCAATTAGGTTTTGACATATTTTTGATCAGTGACTTTTCATCTTTCGAACGAATCTCAAAGTGGACAAATTTATTTTGTCCCAAAGTCAGGAACCAAAAGTGAAATTCCCGGGTCAAAACAGCAGTTGAAATGTTACAAAAATAACGTCAATAAAAGTTGTGAAAAATTATTGTTTACAAATTGCGAAATATGGCAAATTACATATCAAACTGATGCTGAAAATCTCGAGAGTGACTTTCCGTTGCATGCTGCCATGTTGAATGAAGTTAACGACCAAAAACGCAGCTACATGTACACCCCTACAAATCTCACTGAAAAGCGCATGGAAATTCAGCAGACGTAAATGTTATGTGATCGCCAGATATCGCTGAATAAAAATCAGCTTTCAGCCTCATAAAGCGTTGGTCACATCCCACCGTGCGTGTTTTTAGTCCGTACGGTTTTGGGGGAGGCCACGGCCGCTACGTTTTCTGAAGACGTAGGGAGGGAGTGGCAAAGGTAGGGAGGGAGTACCGGCAAAGCACGTCACACGCACGGTGTAAGTACGTGGCCCGCACGCCACGCCTGGCCTAGAGCGGTTGCGTGCATCGTACGTTGCGCACGTGGTAAGTGCGTTGTACGTGCTTACAACGTGCTTACTACGTGCTTAAAACGTACGGTCTCCGTGCGGTTGCCACGTTATCTTACGGAGGCCGTACGTACACGTGCTGCTCACGTACGGTGTCCTTACTCACTCGCACGGTGTAAGTGCGTGCACGTACGAAGAACTTGGTGAGTCGGGGTATGTCGAAGTATATAGGACGACATTCCCATTTTCAGTCCCAGCTGCTGCTGCCTCCTCAAGATGCCGCCCATTCCACCGCAGAGACTCCGGGTTCTGATGCTGCAAGAACACCTTCAAGTGGCAGCGCATGAGCTCGACGTGGTATTACTGGCCTTGATACGGGAGAGAGAGAGGCAACAGAGATGCCGACGCAGGAGAGGAGGAGGAGGCTTTTCGGGCAGTACGAAACGTTGTTCCAAGAGCTAGAGCGTGAATCGCGGGGGGACTATGTCGGATTCATCCGAATGGACCCCAATCTCTTCGCCGAGCTCCTGCTCCGAGTGACCCCTCGAATCACCAAGTGCCCAAGGTGTGTGTCTTCATTTCAGCCATAACAAATTCTTGGTTTTGCTTTGTATTTGCTTTAAAATTTACGACTTCCGGGTGGCACACAACAGCATATCCACGTTCGTGCCGGAGGTCTGCACCGCCATCTACAAGGAACATAAGGAGGAGATGTTCAACATGCCCTCCACACAGGACCAATGGAAAGCCGTCGCCAGCCAGTTTGGAACGCGATGGAACTTTCACCACTGTTATGGGGCGATCGATGGGAAACATATCGTCGTCAAGAAGCCCAATAAAAGTGGATCGCTCTATTACAATTATAAGCGCTTCTGTTCTGTGGTGCTCCTGGCCATCGTGGATGCTAACTATTCCTTCTTGTGGTGCAAGGTGGGGGCAAACGGCTCTTCCTCAGACGCACGCGTGTTCAACGAGTCCACCCTCCGGGGGGCACTGGAGGACAACACCATTGGATTCCCAGCACCGGATCCACTTCCAGGCGACGACCGGAACTTTCCCTACTTCATCGTAGGCGATGATGCTTTTCCCCTGCGAAAGTGGCTCTTGAAGCCATACAGTCGCCGTGCCATGACCCACAAAGAGAGCGTGATGAACTATCGGACCTCTCGTGGAGAACGGCTTCGGGATATTGGCTCACCGGTGGCGGTGCCTACTCACCACCCTGCTGTTGGAGCCTGACAGGGTGATTCGCGTTGTGTTGGGCTGCCTCACCCTTCACAATTGGCTGTGAAAGCGTCAGACCGGACTACAGGACCTTAATTTGGACCACGATGATGAGGATGGCAACGTGGTCCCCGGGGCCTGGAGGGAGGATGTGCAGATGACCGAACCCAACCAGATGGTCGGCCAACGGGCCTCAAGGGAAGGGAAAACCCTGGGAAACTTATCGAAGAAGACCGGATTGCCCGAGAAGAACTCAACCAGGCACTCCTCCTGTTTCGCCGAGAACGAGCAGTTGGCCTTTTCCTTTGTCACACCCTTTTCATGTGACCCCTTCTCCGATCCACCAGCAGCACCCTCCTCATGATCAGACGCTTTGGTGTCACCATCTGACTCTTTTTCGCTCCTCCTCTCCTCTTCCTCTCTGGCCCTCTCATCTTCCGCGGCCCGTTTCTGTTGGGCCTCTCTGGCCTTCTTATCCGCTGCCTTTTGAGCTGCAGATGCAGCTGACCCCTTATTCTGTGTCTTCTTCGGCGCCATCTTGGAGACGAAATGTTGGCACTCTTCCGTCGGCTCGGCTTTTGTATACTACATAAATCAGTGCGCACAACGTGCGTTGTAAGTGCGGAGCACGTGCTTACTCGGTACGGTGCACGTGAGTTCTGCGTGCTCATTAGAAAGTTGAACTGGGGAAGTGGCGAGTAAGCACGGACCACGCGCTTATCACGTGCGCCTTCCGTAGAGCAAGTGATCGTGGGAAACAAATTTAAAAACGCACGGAGTCAGTGCGTTGTGCGCTCGTTGGCAGTACCGGGCACGCACGTCACGCGCACTGGGGGTGAATCGGTAGCCCGAACGCAGCGAAAGTTCCTCGTGCACTAAAAGTGCTACGGTGTGTCCGCGTGCTCCCAAATCCGTACGGAGGCGGTACTCACCACGTACCGATACCCAAATTTTGCCCACGTTTTTGCACGTAGACAGCACGCACTTGCAAGTACGGCGGGATGTGACCACCGCATAACGCGCGCGCTGCGGTCTGACTGTTTAGGATGTTTTCTAACTTGGAGAAAGTTGATTTTGCAAGTGCAATCCTTCTCTTGATTTCTTGCTCGCCTCTTGCATCTTCTGTAAGTGTAGTCCCGAGGTAATTAACAGAGGTGGCTTGCTTTATTTGATTGTTGTTGATCTTAAGAGAGCATGGTATTCCTCCCTTCTTTGAAATTAACATGCATTCCGTTTTCTTGTAATTCAATGATAATCCTCTCTTGTCACTTTCTCTGACGACAACATCCAAAAGTCACTGCAGGTCAGGGGCGGCGATCCCGGGGGGGACGGGGGGGACACGTCCCCCCCTCGATTTTTGTAGGGGGGATCGTCCCCCCCGGAAAATTTGAAAAAGTACACAAAAATAATGTACAGCAAATACTGACTAAAGACTGCAACACACTATTAGGCTTTAATGGGCCCAAGAGTGCAGCGTTTAGACAAATAAAAATGCAAAAATCTTCTGGCTCGGGAGCTATGCTCCCTCGCATAATATCCTTCAAAATGTACAATTAATATTGTAGAAAAGTGAAGTGTGAAACAGGTATTTTGTTTGTTTTCATACTATAGTTTTGCTAAGGAATATAATTTACCTTGACCCCTCTCGTTCACTATGCTCACTCACTCGTGCTTTGGGCATCCCCCCCCCCCCCCCGATAAAATTCAAACGTGGTTTATTTCTAATTCGATAACAGTTACTAATTATTTACAAATGTTACTGAAATGGCATGATTTTCCCCAAGCTTCCGGGGGCTCTGCCCCCTGTACCCCACTAAGGGCCCTAAGGCTTGTCCCTGGTTACTCAGCTGACCATAATTAAATTCCTAAAACACCTGAGCTTCCGGGGGCTCCGCCCCTGGACCCCACCAGGGCCCTAAGCGGGCCTCTGGATGGTCCTCTGACCATATTCAAAAGCCTAAAACCCTGAGCTTACGGGGGCTCCGCCCCCTAAACCCCACCAAGGGCCCTATAAGGCGGCCCCTGGATGCTCATTTGATCGTAATTATATGCCTAAAACCGCTGAGCTTCTGGTGGCTTCGCCCCCTGGACCCCAGTACGATTAGTGACCTGCATGCAAGTGTCACAAATAAGGTATCAAAATATGCTCATCTGACCCTTATTAAATGCCTAAAAACTCTGAGCTTCATGGGGCTCCGCCCCTTGACCCCCGCCGGGGCTTTGCCCCTGGACCCCACGCCAAAGTTACACCCAACTTAATTGCTTTGCTCTATCTGATCGCAAATACTTTACCCCCCCCCCCCCCCCCTCCAACTTTGAAAAACGGTTCCGCGGGGCCTGCATGTAACATGTAAGAGCGATGATGATGCGGATTTTTTTCTCCCCTCCCCCCAAAAAAACGTTTTGGCTCATTACGTCACTCCTCCCTCGTTCCTCGCATTTCGTCCCCCCCGGTCATGAAAAGAAATCGCCGCCCCTGCTGCAGGTCCTTCTCCGATTTTGCGATATTCACGCATTTCAAAAGAAAGGTGACGCCCTCCGCTACTGACATTGCGTTAGGTTTGTATTTTTTAGATACATTTTCGAATGTCGTTGCTAACGTGTTATCTTATCTTCTTTTCTTTTTTTCTTTTTTTCTTTTTTTTGGGGGGGGGGGTGCGGGGGGAATGGAGTTGATTGTTATATGACAAATTGAAATTGCGTGAAGTACGAAATGGCCATCGGAGCTTGCCTTTAAATAATCATTTAGGAATCGTCTTCATTGTTGATTTCCACTCGTCTGCACTTGAGGCCTCGTTCAGATATGATGCGCCTTAACCGCTGCGGTATTTTTAGGATGACGTAGAGTGTAAGACGGTTCACATTTCCGTATCTCATAACAATTAGCTCAGTGAGTCCTTTGTTGCGCGCAGTTACCATTCATTTACACATTAATTTATTTAAAAACGAGGTTTACCGCCCTATATCTGATAAGCTATAGTCATATTAGGAGGCTTATTAACGAACAAAATAACAAAATGCCAACTGTGGATACTTCATTAATGACGTAACAAATATACCTGCGCGTTGCCTATACAACTGCGTTATCAAAAAGGTCTCACGCGCACATTTGTCAGGTGCGCGCACATAGTACTTGACGTTGCCCAAGGCGCTAGCACAGCGCCAATCAACAAACAAACAAGGCGCGAAGATTTTAGGGTGCTAAGCCGCCGGGATGAAGTCTCAAATTAAAGACGAGCAAGTTAACACCCTTTCCAAGAGCCTTACATCCCTTTTCCCCTTCATATCAACATTATTAAGATGGCAACTGTCCCGAGCAGAAAATACCAATGAAAAGAGGATCGTAAAATTACCCAGAAACGAAAGTATGATATCTTGCCTTGTAAATTATTAATTTACCTTATTTTTGATGGATCGCACTTTTGTCTAAATCAGCTGTAAACCCCCGTGCGTGAAGTTAGGTCTCGTTGTTTTTAAGACTTTTTTGATGCAGCGCGCACGCACGATCGGACATCGAATATTTAGATCGCGATATCTCCGAAATCCTTCGACGATAAATTTTCCGGTCGAACAAATCTGTAGTAAAAAATCTTGCCGTTCATTTGGTCATAATTGAAATAAATAAATTTGTGTAGAATGTGAGAAATCATAGATCGAATATCACATTTTGTAATATGTTCTAAAATGTCCGCGAACTTTGGTCACCCCTTCATACCAACATTCAACTTCAAGATGGTGATTGTGTTTGCAACAGTCGTCTTCACTGGTTCCATCGTCAAGGGAACGCGTGATCGCATGGGACGTCTCTTTGCAAAATCGTGAGTTTCTACATTTTTACGTTTCATTGACATTTAATAATTTGGTCGTTGACGAAACATTATTCTGTATGATTTGTATCAAATTCACACCAGTGTCACAGTAACGGATACCTTTAGAACCAAGCCCAATGACTTATGGAATATGGGCATGGTGGTGTGGTCGTTCCATAATTATCACCCTTGACGCTACTCCTCTGGAGGGCTTCAAGGGAGCGCTTCCACCCAGCATCTAGACCAAGAACTAGATAGTTTATTCCTCAGCACTACATCCTGACTTTTGGAACCTGCTGAGTATCGTCGTAGAAGTAGAAGTAGAAGTAATTCGCGCATAACGTATCTTGCCAGGTACTAAACGGATATTGCTCAAACTTTTAATAATTTGGTTATTCTTATTTTTCTGCTTATATTAGAACCAAACAAATATCAGAGTGAACTTCCTAGTGCCACATGGGGGAAATTAATACAACCAAAGAGATACCAGCTAAACTTTCTGTCAATGTTGTGTGAGAATTATGAAATGGCAAGAGAGTGCAAGAAAAAGAAGTCGATATGACGAGTTCGATTTAGTTTGATTTTGAAATTTAGGCGTGAGATTATGCTGCACCTATCTAGACTTGATTGGAAGTCAATGAAAGAGAGAGAGAGAGAGAGAGAGAGGGGGGGGGGGGGGATGTGTTGTGTTATGATGTTGTGTTGAAGGGCATCATGATCATGGGGGGGGGGGGGTGAGAGGAAACACTGGATGACAAAATTGTGAATTAACAAAGCAATCGATCAGGTGAGGGTGTGGGAGGGATCTTCTTCTCTTTGAAGGGTTCTTTTCCCCCACTATTTTTTTTTATTGTTCTATCCTTCTTCTTTTTTTTCGTTCTTTCTTCCTTTCCTTTCCTTTTTTTTTTGTTTCTTCCCCCTTCTGCCATTCCATTGCGGGGAGGGAGGGGGCGAATTAAAAGGAAGTAAATTGCATTTAGTACAGCTTTTAACTATACAGCATCCTACATTGAAATACACAAGGGATGTCAACGTTAGCAATTAGCGTTCAAACAATTTAGTTTGTTTGTTTGTTTGCTTTTATTTCTGCTTTCAAAATAATACAATACATAATATAAAATGTGTTTACAAAGATAATATACAAAACAATTCATAAGATAAACAATATAGTCATGATACATAATGAATACAAAATAAGGAAGTGAGCTTAAACTTTTTTGTATAGATATATATCCATATATACGCACATATACATACATATACATATATATATATACATATACATAGCACATGCACACATACATACACATACACATATACACCTATACATACTCTCACATATAATATAATATAATATAACACATATAATATAATATATAATCCAATAAATGAACGCAGGAGACCGCCATCGTGAGCGGTAAGGCTTGAAATTGATGGCGGCCTCATAAAAAGATTCGTGACTGAAATTGATATTTACTGATCAAGTGGGTGCATTGCAGGTGCAGGTGCTGGTGCTGTATGTAGCAGTTGAGTAAAATGAGGATATTGAATGACGAATGTGAATATTTATGTGAATATATTAATTTGGAGTATGGGATTCATACGATTGAATGATAGTTTTTTTTAGAGTGGCTTTCAAGGAGTATATGGTCGAACAAGATTTAATATTGTCTGAAAGATTATTCCAGATGTCTGGACCATGATGACGAATTGATTTAGAGGCAATTAACAGTCTTGGGTTTGTGAGATGAAAGTTTCCGGATATGCGAGTTGGGTAGGTATGGACAGAGCTATTGAACTTAAACATGTCATCAAAAGACGAAGGGAGCAGATTATTAATATACTTAAACATAATGATAGCTATTTGAATAGTATATAAGTCGGCAATTTTTAGTGCTTTTTGTTTAAAAAATAAAGGATCGGTGTGGGCCAAGTAATGCGATCCTGTACAAATGCGAATTCCTCTCTTTTGTAGTTTAAAAATAGGAGTCAGCTTTGTAGAACCACAACTAGCCCAAACAACGTTACAGTAGATTATATATGGGAGTACTAACGAATTATACAATAAAAATAAAGTTTTATGAGGTAAAATAAATCTTAACTTGGAAATTATTCCAATACTTTTTGAGATACTTATTATGATATGGTGCAGATGTTCATTCCAAGATAAAGTTTGATCTATGATAACACCTAAAAATCTAGAGTGAGTTTTCTGCTCTAATGGCATGCCGTCAATCTGTAAGTGAATTGGAGTATCAGTAATATGAGAATGGTGTTTAAAATAGATGAAGTGGGTCTTTTTGTGTTCAAAGATAGTTTGTTAGCTTTAAACCATTGTGATACTTTGTTTATTTCATGATTTAATATGTTGTTTAAGGAAGTGAGATTTTTATGAGAAAAAAAGATATTTGTGTCGTCAGCGAATAATACAAAAGATAAAAGATAGTTGCCAAGCAACAGGACAATTCATGGCCGATTTCACCGTACCTAAACGCTAGATTGGTTTTCGGTATCGCAATGTTAATACTTCAACAATATCAGCATTTAGATGGATTGAAATTACAAATTACATAAATTACTAATATGGAATAGCAGATCAAAACAGATTTTTTTTTTTAAAGCAAAATAATGAGCAGAACAAAACATCAACAATTGAACAGAATTGTGTGGGACAGAGAGAAGTGCAGCGGCAACAACCAAAATAAAGAACGAAAACAGACGAAATCTGGGAAGCAACTCAAGCAAGTACAATCTGTTACGAATTAATTTCGTTATTGATTATTTTTGCATGTTATATCCTCTCTGCCCGAGATTTCGTTTCCTGTACGTTTTAATTTTTCATGAACCAATCCAAATCAAATTAATGAATTTCGGAAAGGGGTATTTTTTAAATTTGTTAGTACGAAGAAGAAAAAATTCTCCACTTACTAAGCGAGAGAAAAGGAGAGAGGGGGAAGGGTGAAAAATAAAGAGGGAAAGAGAGAGAGACAGAGAGAGAGGGAGAGAAGGAAAGAAAGACGGGGATCTAGAAAGAGAGAGAGAGAGAGAGAGAACCAAATCACTTGTGACCCAATACTCGCAGAAGAAGAGGACGAACACTGCCCTCTCTTTTGAATGTTAGTATAATTCGATCCGCTTATTTAATCCAAAGCGTGATAAACCGGGCGTGATAAAAACCAAGCAAGGATAGTAATGAAGAGAAAACGTCTAACAATTTAACTGATTTTGTATCTTGATGTTAATAAAGACGTAAACCTAACTCCATTTTCAATATAATTTATCTTGTGTTTTTCAGAAAATTCATTTTTTCCTTTATTTCATTAAAATGTTCAATACATTTTAAAATCATTATAATCTAAATTTGTTTGGCTAACTATTGTCGCAATATTGTTTATTTAAAGCGATCATAATTATCCAGCAAGCACTGATCGAGCTCAAGATTCTTCTATATCATCCCAGTTTTAGTTTGGCTACCCATTTCTGTTCTACCGGTACCTATTTAACACCTGGGTTGAGAGTGGCAAATGTACATGTAGATTAATGCCTTGCAAAAGGACGCCAGCGTCGCGCGAATTAGGGGGTAGTAAAGTTGATGACGGAATATCTGTTTAAAGATTATAACAGTGTCTTTTCTGTTGGCGAATCTACAAATAGGATGAATGATATTTTGACAAGAGGCATTACCCCCCCCCCCCCAACCACCCCCCCCCCCCCCCCCCCCCCCCCCCCCCAATTGAAAAACTAGGCCGTACGCATATAACCCTATTCCTAAACCAAACCTAAAACCTTGTTGCATTCCTAACTCAAGACGGTAACAACCCTGGAACGAATGTCACGGGGTTCAATTTTGTCAATTCAATTCAATTCAATTTATTTCTCCACAAATGCCAAAGATAGGACAATTCATTGAATGAAATACATACATACAATACAATTAAAGAACATGTACAGCATATATAAAGCGACTCCATATGAAACAATGTATTATTTAAAAAGATACAAAATCAGCAAATGTAGAAGGGGTAGTCAAACATTCGAAATGATTTGTCGAAGACTACCCCCAATCATAATTTTTTAAAATGTACAAGTAAAAGTAAATATAAGGTCGAATGATAAGGTGGTACCAATAACGATAAAGAAGAGGGAACAAATATAAAAGACAGGGGTGAAGGTCAAATCACAAGGGTTGGATATGTTCATGAAAGTTTCTTTTCTAAATTTTGATGTCATCTCTAGAGATAACAATTGGCGCTGTTTCATTTCAACTTTTTTTAGCCGCTTTTTCTTTATTGCTATTCTTCATTGATCCATCACATGCCTCGGATTGAATAAGGAGATCGAATAACGATAAGGAATTAAGGATAAGGAAATAAATTATACCAACATTCACACGTGAGGGCAGTGTTCGTCCACTGTTTCTGCGAGTATTGGGTCACAAGTGATTTGGTTTGAGGAAATAATGGCCCCTGTTCTCCACCCCCCCATCTCTCTCTCTCTCTCTCTCCCCCTCTCTCTCTCTCTTTCTCTCTTACTCTTTCTTTCTCTCTCTTTTCTCTCTTCCCGCTCTATTTTTCTTTATCTCTCTTTTACTCTCTGAAAGACATAAAATGCAGAAATGATAGATAACGAATAAGAAACAGTCTGTACTTGCGTCCAAGGTTTTTGCCTGTCTTTTCCCCCTTCTTTTTTTTTTTTTTGCCGCTCCACTCTCTCTCCCACATAGTTCTGTTTAATTGTTGATGTTTTATCTTGCTTATTATTTTGCTTTTTTTAAATTCTGTTTTGCGCTGCTGCACTTCCCGCTGTTCCAAATATATCATTTGATAATCAAGTTAAATCCACGCTAACGCTAATATCGTTGAAGAATAATGACATGTCGACACCAAAAAAGCAATCACTCTAAGTGTATGCCCCTTTTTAAATAGCAGTTGGTGAATCTCATTAATATTTTAAGTCTTAACAATCGAGGCAATTTCATTACTTATGAAATAAATGGCACCTTCGACATATTGCAATACAATACATATATACCAATTTTGATGGATCTACATGTATCTAGATTGAAAGAAGAATTCTAGTACAAAATGCTACAAAATTTTAATTTAATTTGATGTCCAGATGAACTGTTTAATATTCTTTTCCCTCTAGGAGTAAGATATACACACAGCCGATTCTTGCTACAGCCGATTGTTATTACAGCAATGCATTATTCATTAATTAGGCGTATTTATTATGCAACTAGATCTTTTAGTTCATATTGTTTGAAGTTCAAAATGAATATTCCATATTACAACTACGAGAATACACATATCTTGCCATGTTCTATGTGAATCATGTTCTCCCGACTGCATGAGCTCCTGTACTCAGGGTTTCCTTTACAAAAAAAACCTTGTTCTCACTCTACCGATACGGCCGGTGGGGAGGGCATTATGGCCCCCTAAGATCTCGGCCGTAAAACGGCCGATCGCCGCGAAAATGTGCACACATGTTAAGTGAAGTGTTTAGAATACTATGGTAAATTTAATTTGTTGAAAAATTCACTCATTTGCATATTTATGGTAATTTATGTAAATAAGGTCATAAAATTCACCTTTTTACCCATAAATCATATATTCTTTATATTTAAGCATTCTTTTTCACTACATGTATTCGTGAGACAATTTGAAACAATAATACGACAAAACATTTGGAAGAGCTAGGTTATTCCTTATGTTATCTCTTGTTTTGATAAATTCTTACTATTTCATTGTTTTTTCAACTTTTGTATTTTATTTTGTTTTTATTTTTTAATTTCTAACTACAATTCAATTATTTTGACTCCTAAGACAAATACCTAAACTTTAAACAAGACCCAATAACCAGTGTTTTATCTCTTTTTAGGAAAAATGACATTTCCATTATTATGTTTTGTACACAAATCACGAAAATGAGCGATTTTCGGGCTGACATGCAAAGACAAAAGGTCACGTGACTCTGTAACTGTACCCCCGATTTTCAAAAAAATTGTTTTAAAAGATGCGCAAGACTCGAAAGAAAAAAGTCAGCGAGCGGCGGGGCGCCATCCATATGCGTTCCCGAACAATCAGAAAAATCGCGGCCTTATTAGGATTAAGGACCTCAAGCTTCTGAGTATTTCTTGAATGAGTTCACATTTTACATGAATTTCGGCAGTATTACATTCCTATTACTCCCCTGATGTTCACATCACTCTCTCTCTCTCTCTCTCTCTTTGTCTCTCTCTCTCTCTCTCATTCCTCTCCTCTCTCTCTATTCCTCTCCTCTCTCTCTCTCTCTCTCTACCTCTCTCTCTCTCTCTTACATTTTCCTCTCTTTAAACACAATTAGATGGGGAGGGGAACGTGTCCCCGTACTTCCCATCGCTGCATGTACATAACTTCCTTCGAGCGTTAACACCAACGAAAACAGGCCAATAACCCAATAAAATTGCATTTCAACAATCAACGACTAATTAACAACAACATAAATAAACTGGGTTATGAACAAATTGCCTCATTTTGCTTAGGGGCAATCTGTTTACGCCGTCGTTCATAACACATAGCCCTTCATCATCAATTTGAAGAGGAAGAAGAAACTAAAACTAGGCCATTGCAACGTTCCTATTTGAGACCTGTCTGCTATTTAAAAAAAAAAATTAAAAAAATGAGTTGATGACTTCTCCCATTTCCAATAAAATTTCGATGGGATTAATATTTCATTTGTCTCATTTCTTGTTCCGAAGCTTTCGACATGATGGAATGGATTTTGTTTTTCTCAGAATTGAGGAAAAAATTATTATGAGTAAATTGCGATGGTTATTGGTAGGTCACTTGATGTTCTAATGCCAGCTTCCAAAGTAATGTGTTGGGGTAAAAGATTGGATTTACAATCAACTTAGCTCGCGGGTCGACATCTTCCAACCAGTTCAGGGCAGCCAAACGGAAGCCAGCGATCGAAATTACCAAAGACCAAAGTGGTCCGAACTGTGTAAATCCATTAAATAGAATTAATCGTTTTGAGATCAGCACACATTTGTATATTGAATTCGGATGTCAAATCCCACTATTCAATTGATATGACCAAAATATTGGCCTGATTTTGGATAAAAAATCAATGTAAATAGTCATTTTTGGCCAAGATGTGACCGAAATTACCAAATAGTTGCTGTTAGGGAACAATGTGACTACTTTTTCCAGCACCAGAACCCCAGGGGCGGATCTAGCTTTTTGCTAAGGGGGGGTTTGACCAAAATAATGACGATGCGGAGCATCGTCCACGAGCCGCGAAGCGGCGAGCCGATTTTTTGGGGGGTGTTTATTTGAACCCCGTAAGTGATGTTTTCCTGGCATCTATTAACACAATGGAGACCATAAAAAGCAGTGCATGATAACGTCTTTTTAAATCAAGTAACAGTTTAATACATAGTTATATCCAGAGTTATCATGTGTTTGGTTAAGTTACCAGATGAGTTGAATATCTTCTCACAATATTTGCACTTGAAAGGGTTTCTCTCCAGCGGGCGTTCTTTTTTCTTTCTTTTTTTCTTTCTTTTTTTCTTTTTTTTTTTTCCTTTTTTTTTTTGGGGGGGGGGGCCGCCCAAGGGGGGGGGGGGGTTGCAACCCCCCCAACCCCCCCTCTAGATCCGCTTCTGAACCCTGGTGCATAAAACCTGTAAGGAATATTAAGTAACAATAAGCTACGGAAATCGTGGCATTTGATTGGCTGACGGAGTAAAATTTGTCTTCGAAATTTAACAGTTGTTATTGATAGCAAGTTTTATGAAACAGGGCCTATAGATCACAGTTTTACATTGAATAGGCACTTCAAAATCTCCTTTGCTGATAATAACAATTGGAAGTAACCCCTATAATGGTCACTTTTGAGATTCAAGATTCAAGATTCAAAAGATTTCATTTCTCATGTACACTGTTAGAACAAGTATTACAATTTTTAATCAAGTTGGTTAAAATTTTAATCAACCACGGATTACCAGGTGAATCACACAATCGTTGGTTAAACTTTAACCAACAGCCTGTTGATTAAAACTTTAACCTGTGGTTGATTACAAATTTTAATCAATTATTGGTTAAAAAAATTTGCTCAATGTTGGTTAAAATGGTGTTGATTAAACTTTAACCATTTGTTGATTAAAACTTTAATCTTTTGTTGGTTATTTATGCTTTGTTCGGGGCTGATTCACATGTTGTTGGTTAAACTTACATGGGTCGTTGGTTAAAATTGTAACCATTGTAGGTTAATTATTTTTTGATTCACACGATGTTGGTTAAACTTTAGTGGGTTGTTGGTTAGTTATAACCACTGTTGGTTAAACTTACGGGGGTTTGGAGGTCTTATCCTCGTGTTTGCAGATAAGAAATGGTTTAATATGATTATCAGCAATGCTAAGATTGGAAGGAAGAAGTGAAATAAGGTTCTTGCTCAAATTAAAAACGCTTTGTGTCCCGGCCCGTAGGTTGTAGCTCAGCCAGTAAGTGCAACGGATGACCTACCCAAATTGCATGCATGAAGACGTTTCACTTCATGATGACATCTTATTTTATATTTAATTGTTTCAAACAATTAGATACAATTAGATTTAAAAAAACAAGATTATTATTCATGCATGCAATTTGGGTAGGTGATCCGTAATAGGCCTACACTTCTCCTTCTTTAATTGGGTCTGCATCCTTCACGGTTGAAGATTCTTGCAGACTGATGAGTGTGTGTGTGCTTACGTTAGCCAGGTGCACGGTGCAAGAAAAATGCTACTTATTGGTTGAGCTACGTACAGCCTAGGGGACACAAATCGTTTTTGATTTGAGCAAGAACCTTATTTCACTTCTTCCTTACAATCTTAGAATTGATGATGATAATATTAAAATAATTTCTTACCTGAAAACACGGAGATAAGACCGTCCAAACCCCCATTTCTCAGGTCCTCGCGACAACCTCCATTGTTAATTTTGTCGCACGCGTAAACTGCGTGTACTTTGCATGTACTTTATTTGTATGTCGAGCGATCGCTAGCTACGCGCTTCGATATCGTTCCGTTGGGTCACGTGACCAGTACTTTAATCAACATTGATTAAACTTTAACCGGAAGGGGGCTTTCATTACTGTCGGAATTTTGTTTTTAATCCATGTTGGGTTACAATTTTTGCCAACGACTTAGACTTAACCAACATAGGTTAAAAGGAATAATTTTGATCAACACTGTTTTTAACCAACGCAAGATTAAAAGTAAATTTTAATCAACACTACATTTTTAACCAACGTTGAGCGTTTTTTAATCAACAATTTTTTAACCCGCAGTTTTTTAATACTTGTTTTAACAGTGTACAATAAAAAACAATGATAATTGATATTACTGTAATTTGATATAAGTTAATTACACAAAATATACAATGAAACAAGACAAAGATAGTAATGGCATTTTAAAGAAATTGCCCGGTGGCCGGCCGATGATCGGCGGGGCATCTGCGGTCGTCTCGTAGGCCAAAATACGCTCGGTGCCCGGGCACTGACCTAATCGAGCGTTCGCCGTCGAGCGATTTATGTCAAAAATCGAAGCCGCTAGGTCAAAGGCTGCCGAGCTGGCGCTACCCGAACGCCGACTGATTTTTAACTCGCCGCCCAGTGACCGACTGATCTCCCAGCCGCGATCGGGCGGCGACTATAGCCGGCGACCGCTCGGCAGCCTTTGGCCTAGCAGCTTCGATTTTTGAGGGTATTTTGGGCGGCGGATTTAAAAGTGAAAAGTGAGCAGGCGCCGCCCGAATTTCAACTCCGCACTTAAATTTCAGCGGCGACCGAGCGATGCCCTAAAACAAACGGTATGTGCCTGGGCGGCCGCCGCTTGGTACCCTGGCGAAATTGGCTAAAATCTCGCCGCCCGGCCGCCGAGCAGGCTACTTGTTGGGGTTGTGACCATGAGGGAGAAAGGAATTGAGTCGAGAGTCAAACAAACTGAGATTCATGCATACCGACGTGTCAACATAATGTTAAAAGTGCAGCTGACCGGCAATGACACATACATTCGTGCATTTGTGTTTAACAATTTAATTTTCTGCTTTTCTTTTAAAAGGTGGAATTGGTTTGACTGTCTAGTGGGGTATAAATATATCTCGTTATTTTTTTTGAAAATTGAGAAAATGACCAAAACGTCGGGAGCATAAGTCAGGACTGATGGCTTTTGAGTCAGCACAACAGTTTTACCACGGATAAGCTATTCTAACCTTTGCCACCAAGACCAACAACAAGACCAACAAACATTTGGTCTGACCAACATTTGGTCTGAGCAACAAGACCAAGCTCTGTAATTATTTGGATCTCTGTCCAGTAGTGCCGTGTTTGTGCCATCGAACTGGATCGACCAAATCAATTGATTCATAATATGTATATATAATATTTTTTTCCCGTAACATGAGAGTAATTTTAATAGTTTCATACTATTAATTAAATGTAATGTTAACTTTTATTGTATAATTGTTTTAAATGGGGGCACGCTACAAAAGTCCTATCTCGCACCCCGGGGCAACGTGTTTGATACGGCCGGTTGTAGCAGCTACTCCGAAGAAGATCTAAGGAGACACGAACAAACGAACCTTTGCCACCAAAATTTGGATTATATTCCCTTTTCTCCTAATGTATAATAATACCACAGCTGATATTTTTGTCCACTCTTTCCCCACAATGCATCACATGGAATCGACTCAACACCGGTGTCGTTAGATGGCGCTGTGGATTTTGAGTCCACCGTATTATGCTGTCATTCAGCTTCAGCAGAGCATAATCCCATTCAGTGAACAGTAGCACACTACACCTGGGTAGAAAGAGGCAACTACATTAAGGCTGCGACGAGTACTCGAGTACTCTATTGACACCTACTCGAGTATGATTTCTCATACTCGAATACTCGGCCGCCATTTTTCTTGTTGCTGTTGTTGCCCGGTCACCTGGCACTGTCTAGGCCGACACTTAGCCAGCATGGTACCGTGGGTAAAAATGTTTCCCAGCTCAGTCACTGTCAACTCACCACTCAGAAACTGGGACCAAATGTCCGGATTTCCTGTTTGGACTCGGAGGAAACATAGTCTGTCTGTCATCTTTGGTTTTTAAAACAGCATTGTTACTAGCTATTATTATTATTATGAAATCGGCGCCTTCACCTGCAACTCGAAGTCAAATCGCGTGAGTTTTCGGAGACGGATCTGGGATACTTCTACCGTAGTATGGGGGTGGCAACCCCCCCCCCCCCCAACAAAAATACAAAAAAATCTCTATACGAGAATGTCACGAGGTGTTGCGTTGCGAATATCTGTTAGGGAACATCGAAAACAACCTTTCAGTAGATTTCGCGCCAGACTCCGATACGAACGTTTCATCACCGAGTAGATGATCACATTACACAGAGGATTAAGAAGCAGTGGCCAACACACCAACGCCCTGATGATGATCGAAACGTCGTCGGTTACCATGGAACGATATATTTCGCATATTGTGAAGGGTGCCCATGCCGCGACGTAGGTACCCGTCACCAAAAGCGTCATGCGTATCGCTTTGTGGTTGACATTCTTCTTGACCACGAGAGGCCTTTCGTCCGGTAAGTCCGGCTCGTCGCTCCCGGCTAGTTTGGAGATTCGAGGTGTGAGTTCCTGGGCCTGAATACGTATCGCGTGTCTCCTGCTGATGCAGATGATTCGTGCGTACATGATGGCCAGGATTGGAAGGAAAGACCAGATACAAAGTGAGAAGATCGCGAGCGAATACGCGGTGAAGCTCGGTTCGGTGAAAGACATGATACAGCCGCCCAGTTTGGAGTGTTGAATGATTCCCGGTCCTAGGGGGTTCACGAAAAGTATGACAAGGAGAAACGTTGCTTCAGTGATGACTGCACTTGTGGCGATGATGACAGCTTTTCGCCGATCCATGATGGCCATGTAGCGGAGGGGAGAGGCTATACTGAAGAAGCGATCCAGATTGAGGAGCAGCAAACTAGCGGAGGATAGACCGGCGACTAGCGTCAAACCGAAGCCAAAGATCTTGCAGACGACATCTCCGAAAGGCCAATCACCAGAGATGGCAGAAGGCAAAGCTGGAAGGATAACGACACCGAGAAGAATATCAGCAGAGGACAAACAGTTGTAGAAGACTTTACTGGCTTCGTTGATGTCAGGTAGGCGAGGGATGACGATGAGGTTCAAGATGTTGGTGGATATGATCAGGACGGCGAAAATGAAGACGACCAGGCCATGAAGAATATAGATAAGTCTCTTGTCGTCGTCATCCTCCTCCCCCGTCGACCTAAGGGTGTCGTTCAGCGTATCCATGTCTGGTTAGATCTGCAGCGAAAAGGATGCAGGCCTACGATAAAATAATCAGTAATTTCTTAGTATAATGACAAAAGTAATACTTATCGCCTACACTACGCGCAGCCCGGACAAGCACTTCTCTCTCTCTCTCTCTCTCTCTCTCTCTCTCTCTCACTCTCTCTCTCTCTCTCTCTCACTCTATCTCTCTCTCTCTCATCTCTCTCTCTCTCTCTCTCTCTCTATCTTTCACTCCCTTCCTCCTCGATCATCTTTCTCTCCCTCCGTATCCCCCTTCTCTCTGTCTCTCTCCCCCTCTCTCCCTTCCGCTCATCTTACAGCCCCTTTACTCTCTCCTCCGATAACATGATTCTATAATTGTTATAAGCTACCGAAATTCTCCCCTCAGAATGTCGAAACTTAGCGATTTAAAGATCTTTCTCAAACCATGCAGGTTCAGAATATGACATTCTCAACGACTGAATCCAAAACATTAATTAAAGAAAACCACCGTGCCAAACCTGTTTTGTCTGCTCTCACATTATATATTTGGCATCATCTTAAATTAAGTCTATCGCTGTATTACAGCTTCCATTATGACATCATGATTCGTATACAAGATTTTAATGTGGAGTGTAAACATGAGTTGTCATAATGAATATAGCTTGGTTTGATGTCATCACAAAGCAGAGAGAGAAGTCAATGGTGTGATGATTGCTGACATAATTCCCATTTCGATGAAATCAAATTTTGAAGGAAAAGAAATCTTTTATTTACCTGTTTGAGACGTGGAGAGGATGGCAAGAGAGACACCAAAATACAAGGATGTTCGTTTCGTGTAGCACCTTAGAAACAAACTGTATTTGAATCCTGCTTTCACTTTTGCTACGCTTTCAGATGGAGAAGGCAAATAATATTGGGTAGATCTATAGGGAAACTATTGAAGAGACGCTCAAAATGCACCATTCGTGTCCAAAGAATAAAATAGCAGAAAATGAATTTCCCATCACTTTTACACCAAAAAGTCAATTCGTAACATACGAATATCCCTGTGCATCAAGCGACACTGAAGAATATGTTTGTTTAAATGTCCGTTTTTTAAACTGACTTCGAAGAATGGATAAATGAATATAAAATCATATCCGAATCTCCGAGAATCATTCCACCAACGATATTGACATTTTCCTGCATTAAACCAACACAGCAAAATAATGTCATCTGTAACTAAGTGAAAAAGGTTCTCCAGAATTTTGTTGATCCTGATGAGTCGTGCGCAACAGGAAAATGCGACGCCAGCGCCCCAAAAGTAATAATAATAACAAGAAGAGTAAAAGCACACGTGCCATGTTAATCTACCCGAATCACCTAATTAATTAACGCCTCAGACTCATCGCCAAACCGATCCCAAACCGACTGACTTGACTATTCCGATTAATATTTTATTCGGTCTTTTATCCGTATTGTCCGCGGAACTGGGATGATTGTACGCAATGCATTATTGATTCGACCGCCAAAATGAAAGAAATAAAGAAGTATCAAAATGGAGCGCAAAATAATGATTGCGTAGGTATCAATATTATTATTGTGGGATGTTAAGTTGGTTCTGATAAAAGCAAAACAATGAGAGAAACTCAAGTAAGTGAAAGTTTGAGCGAAAACAAAAAATAAACAATCAAAAATAAGAAAGTTATGAATATTTGAAGATGCGATCAATCAAACACAAATTGGCCACTCTGTAACGTATCTAAACTGATATCGCTCAAACTTTTATTAATTTTGTTATTCTCATTTTTCTGCTTTTATTAAGACCAAGATAATATCAAGATGGACTTCCCCTTTAAGGGCTATAGTGCCACTGGAGGTAATTAATACACTGTAAAACTTGTTGTCATGTTGTGTGAGAATTATGATATGGCAAGAAGGTGCAAGAAAAAGAAGTCGTTATGATTAGTTTGATAATCAGGGAGATATCCAGACTTTGGCACTGGAAAGGGCCAAATTTTATCAGGTTACTGTGATTCATAAACTTTTAATAAGCAAAACACATGTTGATTCCCGTGGTTTGCGTTTAGGGGCGGGATAGGGGTCGCTATAAATGACTTATGTTGGGAAGGGAAAAGGGTAAGTCTTTCCATTTTTCTACTTTTCGCGCTTTACGGAGATCGAGAAAGAGAGAGAAAGAGAGAGAGAGAGAGAGTGAGAACCAAATCACTTGTGACCCAATGCTCGCAGAAGAAGAGGACGAACACTGCCCTCTCTTTTGAATGTTAGTATAATTCGATCTCTTTATTCAATCCGAGGCGTGATTATGGATCAATGAAGAATAGTAATGAAGAGAAAACAGGGAAAACAGCTACAAATTTGACTGAACCTTGTATCTTGATGTGAATAAAGACGAAAACCTTACTCCATTATCAATATAATGTATCCTGTATTTTTCAGAAAATTTTCTTTTAGTTCAAAGTTTAATTATCACACCAACGATATTCGTATTAAATCTATCTAAAATTAAGTAACTATTCAATTAAAATTTTCAATTTATATTAAAATAATTATAATTACAAATTATTTTGGTTAACATTTGTCGAAAATATTGTTTATTTACAGCGCTCATAATTATCCAGCAAGCAATGATCGAGCTCAAGATACTCCAATATCATTAACCCAACTCTAGTTTGGCTACCCGTTTCGGTGCTCACAACATTCAAGGAATTCCTTTTTACCGGTACCCATTTAAAACGTGGGTAGAGAGTGGCAAATGTAGATTATTGCCTTGCAAAAGACACCAGTGCCGCGCCATTTAGAGGGTAGTATAGTTGATGACGGAATATCTATTTAAAGATTATTACAGTGTATTTTCTGTTGGCGAAACTACAAATAGGATGAATGATATTTTGACAAGAGGCGTTACCCCCACTCCAACCCCCCCCCCCCCCCCCCCCCATTGAAAAACTAGGCCGTTCGTATAACCCTACTCCTAAACCAAACCTAAAACCTTGTTGCATTCCCAATTCAAAACGATAAAAACCCTGGAACAAATGTCACGGGGTTCAATTTTGTCAATTCAATTCAATTCAATTTATTACTCCACAAAATTAATGCCAAAGATTCATGAAATGAAAACATACATACAATACAATAAAAGAGCATGTACAGCACATAATAAAGCGACTCCATATGGAACAATGTATGTTTTAAAAATGATTTGTCGAGGACTACCCCAAATAATAATTTTAAAAATTGAACAAGTAAAAGTAAATATAAGGTTGAATGATAAGGTGGTACCATTAACGAGAAAGAAGAGGGAGAAAATATCAAAGACAGGGTCGAAGGTCAGATCACAAGGGTTGGATATGTTCATGAAAGTTTCTTTTCAAGATGTTGATGTCATCTCTAGAGATAACAATTGGTGCTGTTTCATTTCAACTTTTTTTTAGCCGCTTTTGCTTTATTACTATTCTTCAGTGATCCATCACATGGCTCAGATTGAATAAGGGGATCGAATAAGGCGTATCCGGACACCTACCCCCTTACCCCGGATAACCGTCCCCGCATAACCACCCCTAGTCAACTACCCCCTAGGACAACTACCCCCTAGGGCAACCACCCTCTGGGAAGGACTACCCCCAGGACAACTACTCCCAGACAACTACCCCCTAGGACAACTACCTCCCGGACAACAACCCCCGGACAACTACCCCCTGGACAACTAACCCCCGGACAACGACCCCCAGACAACTACCCCCAGGAAAGTTGTCCAGGGGGTAAGTGTCCTAGAGGGTAGTTGACTGGGGGGTATTTATCCGGGGTGGTTGTCCCGGGGGTAGTTGTCCTAAAGGGTAGTTGACTGAGGGTATTTATCCGGGGTGGTTGTCCAGGGGGGTAAGTGTCCTAGAACCCGAATAAGGATAATGAGATTAACTTTACTAACATTCACAAGAGAGGGCAGTGTTAAGTCCACTGCTTCTGCGAGTATTGGGTCACAGATGATTTGGTTTGAGGAAATAATAGCCCCTGTTCTCCCCCCCCCCCCCTCTCTCTCTCTCTCTCTCTCTCTTCCCCCTCTTTTTTACTTTCTCTCTTCCCCCCCCCCCCCTCTCTCTCTTTCTCACCTCCTTTCCCCATATCTCTCTCTCTCTCCCACATAATTCTGTTTAATTGTTGATGTTTCATCTTGCTTATTAATAAACAAAAAATTAAATTCTGTTTTGCGCTGCTGCACTGTTCCATAAATATTTCATGATAATTACGTTCAATCCATATAAATGCTGATATCGATGAAGAATAATGAAATCAATCACTCTAAGTGTATGCCACTTTTTGAATAGCGGTTGGTGAATCTCATTAATATTTTAATGATAATTACGTTAAATGATAATTACATTAAATCCATGCGAATGCTGATATCGATGAAGAATAATGAAATCAATCACTCTAAGTGTTTGCCACTTTTTCGAATGTCAGTTGGTGAAACACATTAATATTTTAATGATCATTACGTTAAATGATAATTACATTAAATCCGTGCGAATGCTGATATCGATGAAGAATAATGAAATCAATCACTCTAAGTGTATGCCAATTTTTCGAATGGCAGTTGGTGAAACACATTAATATTTTAAGTCTAACCAATCGAGGGGATTTCATTACTAATGAAATAAATTGAACCTTCGACATATTGTTATACACATTGTACAATACATATATACCAATTTAGATTTAGATTGAGAGAAGAATTCTAATTTCCAAGGACAAAATGCTACAATTTTTTTATTTAATTTGAAGTTCAGATGAACTGTTTAATATTCTTTCTTCCTTTAGAAGTAAGATGTACAAACAGCCGATTCTTGATACAGCCGATTGTTATTACAGCAATGCATTATCCATTCATTAGGCGTATTTGTACGAGATCTTTTAGTTCATACTGTTTGAAGTTCAAAACGAATATTCCATACTGTATGTAACTTCCTTCGAACGTTAAAGATGAAGTTGAGTTCTAGTCATGCGATTGCATTGTGAAAGAAACGGTGTGGAACCGACCAGAAAAGGTTGATCATCTAGCATATAAGAATTTGTGTGTATTGCAAGGTTCTGGAATCATCAAAATGATAAGAAATTTGGCCAAATCTTGGTAAAGTTACAAACACTGTACACAGAAAGATGTATATGGGACTACACGAACACGTGGCGTAAAAAGCCGGCCCCCTCGATTTTTACGATGTTACATGCATATTTAGAATATGAAGGCATTTGAAGAGCCATGCTTTTCAGGGAACATGTCTTATCTGATGTTCTTCCACACTTGCATAATAAGAATGAGTAACGCTCACAAATAATTGTTCACCTCTTCCCAGAACTCAACCTTCTCTTTAACACCAACGAAAACAGGCCAATAACCCTATTAAATTGCATTTCCACAATCAACGACTAATTAACAACAACATAAATAAACTGGGTTATCAACAAATTACCTCATCTTGCTTAGGGGCAATCTGTTTACGCCGTCGTTCATAACACATAGCCCTTCATCATCAATTTGAAGAGGAAGAAGAAACAAAACGAGGCCATTGCAACGTTCCTATTTGATACCTGACTGCTAAAAAAAATTGAGGTGATGACTTCTCCCATTTCCAATTTTTTTTCTCGATGGGATTAGTATTACATTTTGTCTCATTTCTTGTTCCGAAGCTTTCGACATGAAGGATTGGATTTTGTTTTACTCAGAATTGAGTGCTGAAAATAAAAGGGTTGTAAGAAAACGTAAGTAAAGGTAAAAATGGCAACATGATCGTAATCACTTGCAGGTCTCAAAAGCGAAGTGTTTGTAGCCCATGGGACATTAATACAGTTATTCAAATTAATTATGCGAGTATATCGAGTTATCTCTTTTGGTATTTTCATAACTTTATCATGAATTGTGAACATAGAGAATCTAATTTAAAAGAAAAAGTATAGAGATAAAGCTCAATCTAATGCGCACTTTAAACATGCAATATCATTTATGTTTTTAAATAACTTCATGTAACGTAATATGTAAAACTTTCTTTAAAAAAAGAAAAAAGATCCTAAACTTAACCTACGGAAAGGTCTAATTTGCACTCGTGAATAGACTAAACAAATTATGGGAGACATTTACATAAGTCAGAGTACGAGCATGGACCTACTCCGTGGTACGAGCAGCTGTATGTACGAGCAAGAACCTTGTTGGAATAATTAAAGAACACACGAAACCGAATCCAATGCACGAACCCCAGACGAGCGCCCCGACACTAAACCATTCCACCCACCCGCCACGAATAACTGCATCCCAACAGCCAGAACGCAAACCGCACACACTACGTGCCGCCAGGCAGGAAAGGCATTAATGCTTGTCTCACCTAGCAACAAAGAACGTACGCCATTCACCTGACCACCGAAACACAATCACCCACAATGAGCAGGCGAAAGAACAAACCTGTAACAAGGCAGCCAACAAAGATCCGCGCACCAAACCCGATTAAATCACGAAAAAGGACCATTCAATCAACGACACAAGTCATGGGAAATAGTCCGCACCATCCAAGAACATTGTGTACGTTCTATCTACGCAGGACACCATGAATACCTTAAAATTAGTTATAGATGTATTTACACAAATAAAGGCGCATGCGTGAAACTTGTTCGTAAGTACTAATAATTACAAAATATACCCTTGAAACGCAGGCCTTACACATTGGGCAGGTTTTATTTGCCTTTATAAATTATCATTGATGTGATTGAAAATAGAAAGATATCACATTATGAAACATGTAATCCTAATTGTCTCAAGCAAAAGCATATTATATTATCACCAACATCCTGGGTGTTCGATGTGACAAATGGCTTATTACACCATAATAACAATATGCATAATTTATTGAGCAATATGCTTTGCAAATCATATTTAAATTGTATACATGTTTATATTTCAACATTTTTAAATGTGTGGCTCGCGATTTATGATGAAATAGCAGGTACTATATACTCTCAAAAGTTTAACTTGTGCATGTGAAGTATGCGTTTCCTTCATGAAATTTGAGTTATACTAGACGTATTAAGTAGACACATACTTGCATATAACTGAGAATTCTTTAAATTGAATTACAAACAAAGAACACTAATATAAGTTAACATAAACTGTCATCATATATTCCGACATAAGCTTAAATGCCTGTATGTATAAATACATCTAGAATAGCATATCAAGCAAAACCAAACCCAAAGTGTATTTTACATTCCCAGGTAATTGATGTATGATAAAAATGTTTCAAAAACAAGCAGAAAAAAAATAACAGAGTATTCTTATTGATAGCAAGTTTTATGAAACAGGGCCTAGATCCAATTTACATTGAATAGGCACTTCAAAATCTCCTTTGCTGATAATAACGATTGGAAGTAACCCCTATAATGGTCACTTTTGAGATTCAAAAGATTTGATTTCTCATGTACAACATAAAACAACGATAGGCCTAATTGATATTACTGTAATTTGATATAATTACACAAAATATACAATGAAAAAAGACAAAGATAGTAATGGCATTTTAAAGAATTTGCCCGGTGGCCGGCCGATGATCGGCGGTGCATCTGCGGGTGTCTCGTAGGCCAAAATACGCTCGGTGCCTGGGCGGTTGCCGCCCGGGCGCGTTATTTTCTTCTGCGGCACAGATTGGGGCTTTTTTTTTAAAGAGGTCTTTCTTTAACCCTAACATAATGTTAACAACAATGCAGCTGACCGGCAACGACGCATACATTCGTGCATTTGTGTTTAAGCATTTATTTTTCTGCTTTTCTTTTAAAAGGTGGAATTGGTTTGACTGTCTAGCGGGGTTTATATCTCGTAATTTTTTTGAAAATTGAGAAAATGACCAAAACGTCGCGAGCATAAGTCAGGACTTATGTCTTTTGAGTCAGCACAACAGTCTTACCCCGGATAAGCTATTCTAACCTTTGCCACCAAAATTTGGATTATATTCCCTTTTCTCCTAATGTATAACAATACCACAGTCGATATTTTTGTACACTCTTTCCCCACAATGCATCACGTGAAATCGATTCAACACCGGTGTCGTTAAATGGCGCTGTGGATTATGATTCCACCGTATTATCCTTTCATTCAGCTTCAGCAGAGCATAATCCCATTCAGTGAACAGTAGCACACTACACCTGGGTAGAAAGAGGCAACCACATTAAGGCTGCGACGAGTACTCGAGTACTTTGTTGACACCTACTCGAGTATGATTTCTCGTACTCGAATACCCGGCCGCCATTTTGGTTGTTGCTGTTGTTGCCCGGTCACCTGGCACTGTCCTGGCCGACACTTAGCCATCATAGTACCGTGGGTAAAAATGTTTCCCAGCTCAATCACTGTCAACTCACCACTCAGAAACTGGGACCAAATGTCCGGATTTTCTGTTTGGTTTTTAAAACAGCATTGTTACTCGCTATTATTATTTTTATTAAACCGGCGCCTTCAACTGTAATGCCTAGTTCACACCGACGCCGAATGTCGCTCTTTAAATCGGCGATCAATTCGGCGTCATTTTTTCAAAAAATCTCACGATCTCCTGAGATATGTTATGCTAAGTTCACACCGACGCCGAATTGATGGCGAATTAAATCGGCGAGCAAAGCGGCGGCAAAGCGTAACAAAGCTTAATTAAAGCGTAAAGACCGTAATAGAGCGTGAGAAAGCTTTGAGCAATTCGGGACATTCGGCAAGAGCGCCAAAAATTTAAACTCTGTTAAGCTTTCCTACGCTTTGAGCAAAACTTTGATAAGCTTTGTGACGCTTCGATAAGCTTTAATACGCTCTCCCCGCTTTACGCAATTCGTGACAGATCGCCTCCAATTTTTAAACAGTTAAAAAAAAATTGGCGCTCTTGCCGAATGTCCCGAATTACTCAAAGCTTTCTCACGCTCTATTACGGTCTTTACGCTTTAATTAAGCTTTGTTACGCTTTGCCGCCGCTTTGCTCGCCGATTTAATGCGCCATCAATTCGGCGTCGGTGTGAACTTAGCATTAGCATAACTCGAAGTAAAATCGCGTGAGTTTTCGGAGACGGACCTGGGATAGTCTACCGTAGTATGGTGGATTGGTAATGGCCAAAAAAAAAAAAAAACATGTAACTGATGTCGCCGGTCGGCCGGGCTATATAGCTGGCAAAACAAATTTCTCTAGACGAGGATGTCACGAGGTGTTGCGTTACGAATATCTGCTAGGGAACATCGAAAACAACCTTTCAGTAGATTTCGCGCCAAAGTCCGATAGGAACGTTTCGTCACCGAATAGATAATCACATTGCTCAGAGAATTGAGGAGGACTGGCCAGCACACCAACGCCCTGATGATGATCGAAACGTCGTCGGTTACCATGGCAACGTATATTTGGCATATTGTGAAGGGTGCCCATGCCGCGACGTAGGTACCCGTCACCAAAAGCGTCATGCGTATCGCTTTGTGGTTGACTTTCTTCTTGACCACCAGAGGCCTTTCGTCCGGTAAGTCCGGCTCGTTGCTCCCGGCTACTTTGGGGATTCGAGGTGTGAGTTCCTGGGCCTGAATACTTCTTGCGTGTCTCCTGCTTATGCAAATGATCCGTGAGTACAGGATGGCCAGGATGGGAAGGAAAGACCAGATAAAAAATGAGAAGATCACGAGCGAATACGCGATGAAGCTCGGTTCGTCGAAAGTTACGAAGCAGCCGCCCAGTTTGTAGTACTGAATGATTCTCGGTCCTAGGGGGTTCACGAATGTTATGATGAGAAGGACTAATGCCTCAACGATGCACGAACTTGTGGCGATGATGATAGCTTTTCGCCGATCCATGATGGCCATGTAGCGGAGCGGAGAGGCTATACTGAAGAAGCGATCCAGATTGAGGAGCAGCAAACTAGCGGAGGATAGACCGGCGACTAGCGTCAAAACGAAACCAAAGATCTTGCAGATGACATCTCCGAAAGGCCAACCACCAACGATGGAAGAAGGCAAGGCGGGAAGGAGAACGACACCGAAAAGGATATCAGCAGAGGACAAACAGTTGTAGAAGACTTTACTGGCTTCGTTGATGTCAGGTAGGCGAGAGATGACGATGAGGTTCAAGATGTTGGTGCAGATGATCAGGATGGCGGAAATGAAGATGACCAGGCCTTGAAGAATATAGATAAGTCTCTTGTTGTCGTCATCCTCCTCCCCCTTGGACCAAAGGGTGTCGTTCAGCGTCTCCATGTCTTGTTAGATCTGCAGTGAAAAGGATGAACGATGAAATAATCGGTAATTTCTTAGTATAATCGCCTACACTGCGCGCAGCCCTAACAAGCACTGCTCTCTCTCTCTCTCTCTCTCTTCCTCTCTGTTGCCCCCTTCTCTCCGTCTCTCTTTCCCCTCTCTCCCATCTTTGAGCCTCTCTCTTCCTATACCATGATCCAATAATTGTACTAAGCTACCGAAATCCTCAAATTTGATTGGCCATGGGTAGATTTGTCGTAGATGACCTGCTTAGTGTATTCTGTGACAAAATGAGGTGATTTTATACCGAAACACCAGGGTACTTGGCGCCCTAAGGCGCAAAGTGTTACCGAAAAACCAGGGTAACACTTGGCGTCCCAACGCGCCAAGTGTTACCCTGGTTTTCGGTACAAAATCTATTTGGTACAAAGTCATTTTGTATCAAAATGAATTCGGTAAAAATCATTTTGTAACAAAAAGAATTTGATCCAATCATTTTGTAACAAAATGAATTCGGTAAAAATGATTTTGTAACAAAAAAAATTCGGTACAAATCATTTGTAACAAAATGAATTCGGTAAAAATCATTTTGTAACAAAATGAATTCGGTAAAAATCATTTTGTAACAAAATGAATTCGGTCAAAATCATTTTGTAACAAAATGAATTCGGTAAAATTCATTTTGTATAAAAAACAAAATGAATTCGGTACAAATTTTGTAACATAATGAGGTGATTTTATACCGAAAAATTAGGGTAACATTTGGATCCCCATACTTTTCTGCCTAGTTAAAGTTGGAACCAAAGGCGCCGAAGATGGGGAGAAGATCCCCTCAGAATGTCGGAACTAAGGTACCCAGTGGCGTATCCAGACATTGGCATCATGAGGGGCCATTAAAAACACGTGAGCTTACAATATTGCACGCATGCAAATCAGCAAGTGGGTCCTCAAACATTTTTTTTTTTTAAACCGAGCAGTAAATCCAGGGGCGGCCGAGCGACTTCCAAAGTGGGGGGGGGGGGACACCAAGTAAAAAAGGGCACCTACAAAGGGAAATCTCAAAGCGAAAATATACAATCTGTTAGACATCGGTATACGCCTACATTGTAATTACATTATCAGGGATGAATTAAATATTTGTTTCACTTTATACATAATACAAGATATTGCTTAAGCATCATGCTTTGCAGTTAGGTGTGATGGTCTAAAAAATTATTTGCGAGCGAGCGAAGCGAGCATGGAAACATTTTAATATTTGTGAGATCGCCGTGCGAAAAACTACATCTTAATAAAGAGGAAAAAACCCAATCCTGATGGGGTTATAAGCACATTCTCATATCGGAAGACTGGAAAAGACCTTTGATAAGTAACATAAGTATATCGTCTATAGATGCGTGCGAGCGTAGCGAGCGAGCTTTGGGAGAAATTGCTCTTAATCGCTTAAATTTGGGGAGAAAAAGGGGACACTTATCAGAAAAGAAAAGGAGCATGTGTCAAAGTACAAAGAGTAATTATCAAAGGTGAAAATGGGGCACTTCTTACACCCTCAAAAACAGGCACTCACCAGGGATGAAAAAAGTCAGTCATGAGAATAGGGAATGGGCATTTGTCAACGGAAAAGGGGCCCCCATCAGATTTTGATAGGGGCATTTAAAGGAGGTGAAATGGGGCATTTATGAAAAGGGGATAGGTCCCTTATTAGAAAGGAAAACGGGCACGTATTATTGTTAAAAAAGAAATTATCAGAGGTGAAAAGAGGCACTTATCCGAAAAGGGGCAATGACCAGATAAGTAAAGGGGCACTTATGTGAATGAAAAAGGGGCACTTATAATGAAGGGAAATGTGCAATAGTTGAAAGAAAATGAACACCGATCAGATTTTAAAGGGGCATTTGTCGGAGGTTAAGGGGGGTACTAATCTGAAGTGAAAAGGATTAACTTCTCGTACCTGAAAAGGGTCATTTACCAGAGAAGGGGCACTTATGAGAAGGGGAAGGGGCTCTTTTTTGATGGGCACTTATCATTATGAAAAGGTGCACTAATTAGAAAGTAAAAGGGGCACATGTGGAAATATAAGGTGCGCTTATCCGAGTTAAAAAGGGGGCAGTTATTAAAAAGGGAAGGGGCACTTATTACAAAGGAAAAGGGGTACTTGTCAAAGTAAAAAAGGCACCTCTCAGATTTGAATAAGGCAATTATCAGAGGTGAAGGGGGCACTAATCAAAATTGAAAAGAGGCACTTCTCGTACCTGAAAAGGGGCATTTAATAGAGATTAAAAAGGGCACTTCTGAGAATGGAAAATGGACACTTGTTGCAAAGGAAAAAGGAAACTTGTCGAAGGAAAAGGGGCACGTGTCCTAATAAAAGGGGCACTTATCAGAGTTGAAAAGGGGAAGAGGCACTTTTACAAATTAATAGGGGCACTTGTCAAAGTAAAAGGAGTACCATTCCTATGTAAAAAGGGGAACTTCTTACAAAGTTAAAGGGACACTTTTCGGGTGCTTGAAAAAGTGGGGGCCTCTGAGTAAATATATTGAAATATTTCGCTCGATTCCCTAACCTGCTAGCTGCTATCTCTGAACTTTCTTTATTTTGTTTACAGTCCGTTAGGAGGGGCTGATTGTCCCCTTATCCATCCTACAAATACGCTTGTATATATACCCCCATGATGATTTATGTTTCCGATCAATACTTTGCCCCAGCACCAACAAAACACTGGAACAGATTAGCTCCGAAAAGTGTCAAAGATCTCGTGAAATTCTTAAAGAAGATCTTCCCTCTAGAATTATTATATGAATAATTCTGCAAGATATCATCACATGTACTAGCTTAAATCTATCATGATCACTCCAAGAGTCCAAACGTAACAAAACTAAACATATCACAAATATACACCGCCTCACACATGAATTGACATGTAAGCATGAGTTGTAAGAATGAATATACCTTGGTTTGATGTCAACACAAAGCAGAAAACGGGGTGAATATTGCTGAGATAATTCACATTTCGATGACATCAAATTTTTAAGAAAAAAAAATGATCATCTTTCATTTACCTGTTCGAGACGTGGAGAGGATGGCAAGAGAGACACCAAAATACAAGGATGTTCGTTTCGTGTAGCACCTTAGAAACAAACTAAAAAATCATAAATGTATTTGAATCCTGCTTTCACTTTTGCTACGCTTTCAGATGAAGAAGGCAAATAATATTGGGTAGATCTATAGGGAAACTATTGAAGAGACGCTCAAAATGCAACATTCATGTCCAAAGAATGAAATAGCAGAAAATGAATTTCCCATCACTTTTACACCAAAAAGTCAATTCGTAACAAATACGAATATTCCTGTGCATCAAGCGACACTGAAGAATATGTTTGTTTAAATGTCCGTTTTTTAAACTGACTTCGAAGAATGGATAAATGAATATTAAGTCATATCCGCATCTCCCAGAATCATTCCACCAACGATATTGACAATTTTCCTGCATTAAACCAACACAGGGGTAATATAATAATATGATTGCAGGGCCCTCAGGGAGAACAGTATGAATACTGATGAGGCTACCCTGGGTAAACAAGACATATTATTATTATTATTATTACAGCAAAATAATGTCGTCTGTAACTAAGTGGAAAGGTTCTCCAGAATGATCTGCCTGTTTATAAACAATGAATTTGTTAATCCTGAAAAGTCAGGAACAAATGGAAAATGCGACGCCAGCGCCCCAAAAGTAATAATAATAACAAGAAGAGTAAGAGCACACATGCCATGTTCATCTACCCAAATCACCTAACTAATTAGCGCCTCAGACACATCGCCAAACCGATTCCAAACCCACTGATTCTTGACTATTCCGATTAATATTTTATTCGGTCTTTTATCGGTGTTGTCGCGGGACTGGGATGATTGTACGCAATGCATTATTGATTCGACCGCCAAAATGAAAGAAATAAAGAAAAATGAAAATGGAGCGTAAAACAATGACGGCGTTGGTATCAACAATTGTGGGATGTGTAGTTGGTTTTACATGATCAACTTTTTCTGATCGATTTCACACCGTTTTTTTGTCACAATGCAATTACTCCACTTTATCTTTAACATCATCATATTTCTATATGAAAACGATCGAAACTATTTTCGAAATAAATCAACTGAAAAAGGGCAATTTCAATACTCGATTGCACGTCTCAAATTATGTTCGGATTAATCAGTGCGTCATTCCGATCTTCTTCTTCTTCTTCCATGTGCCATATCCCGAGACGTTGGCGACCATGGAGTGCCACAACTCTCTATCCCTTATTCTATGAAGTAATTCACTCTCCCCGAGATCAATTCCACATTCAGAAATCCCACTCCTTAAGCTACTTATCCACAGAATCCTCCTTCTACCCCTACTCCTCCTCCCCTCGATTCTTCCAGTCAGTGCAAGATTTTCCAAACCATTCTTCCGTATAACATGGCCCAAGAAGCTCAGCTGTCGACCTCTTATATTATTCAGAAGCTTTCGTCTTGTTCCTGCCATGGCAAATACCTCATCATTAGAAACTCTTTCTGTCCATGAAATTCTTAGCATCCTTCTCAGGAACCAAACTTCACAACTTTCCAGTCGCTTTCTTAGGTCTGATGTCAGGGTCTAAGCTTCACATCCATACATTAGAACTGGATACACGTAGCAATTGAGTACGCGGAGTCTCGTTTTCATCTTCAGCTTCTTATTCTTTAGGATGTTTTCTAACTTGGAGAAAGTTGATTTTGCAAGTGCAATCCTTCTCTTGATTTCTTGCTCGCCTCTTGCATCTTCTGTAAGTGTAGTCCCGAGGTAATTAACAGAGGTGGCTTGCTTTATTTGATTGTTGTTGATCTTAAGAGAGCATGGTATTCCTCCCTTCTTTGAAATTACCATGCATTCCGTTTTCTTGTAATTCAATGATAATCCTCTCTTGTCACTTTCTCTGACGACAACATCAAAAAGTCACTGCAGGTCCTTCTCCGATTCTGCGATATTCACGCATTTCAAAAGAAAGGTGACGCCCTCCGCTACTGACATTGCGTTAGGTTTGTATTGTTTAGATACATTTTCGAATGTCGTTGCTAACGTGTTATCTTATCTTCTTCTCTCTTTTTTTTTTGGGGGGGGGGGGTGCGGGGGGAATGGAGTTGATTGTGATATGACAAATTGAAATTGCGTGAAATACGAAATGGCCATCGGAGCTTGCCTTTAAATAATCATTTAGGAATCGTCTGCATTGTTGATTTCCACTCGTCTGCACTTGAGGCCTCGTTCAGATATGATGCGCCTAAACCGCTGCGGTATTTTTATGATGACGTAGAGTGTAAGACGGTTTGCATTTCCGTATCTCATAACAATTAGCTCAGTGAGTCCTTTGTTGCGCGCAGTTGCCATTCATTTACACATTAATTTATTTAAAAACGAGGTTTACCGCCCTATATCTGATAAGCTATAGACATATTAGGAGGCTTATTAACGAACAAAATAACAAAATGCCAACTGTGGATACTTCATTAATGACGTAACAAATATACCTGCGCGTTGCCTATACAACTGCGTTATCAAAAAGGTCTCACGCGCACATATTTTGTCAGGTGCGCTCACATAGTACTTGACGTGGCCCAAGGCGCTAGCACAGCGCCAATCAACAAACAAACAAGGCGGGAAAATTTTAGGGTGCTAAGCCGCCGGGATGAAGTCTCAAATTAAAGACGAGCAATTTAACACCCTTTCCAAGAGCCTTACATCTCTTTTCCCCTTCATATCAACATTAATAAGATGGCAACTGTCCCGAGCAGAAAATACCAATGGAAAGAGAATCGTAAAATTACCCAGAGACGAAATTTCCTTTAGAATCGGGTGAGAAATTGTGAAAATATTGTGAAAATATTGCGTCCGTTCCGAAAAATTATCAACTTACCGATAAGGGTCTGGAAATCATCATTTTGAGACCAGAAATCCTCAAAATTGTAAGTAATAATTGGTACCGACTGATTGTATGATATCTTGCCTTGCAAATTATTAATTTACCTTATTTTTGATGGATCGCACTTTTGTCTAAATCAGCTGTAAACCCCCGTGCGTGAAGTTAGGTCTCGTTGTTTTTAAGACTTTTTTGATGCAGCGCGCACGCACGATCGGACATCGAATTTTTAGATCGCGATATCTCCAAAATCCTTCGACGATAAATTTTCCGGTTGATCCAATCTGTAGTAAAAAATCTTGCCGTTTATTTGGTAATAATTGAAATAAATAAATTTGTGTAGAATGTGAGAAATCATAGATCGAATATCACATTTTGTGATATGTTCTAAAATGTCCGCGAACTTTGGTCACCCCTTCATACCAACATTCAACTTCAAGATGGATTGTGTTTGCAACAGTCGTCTTCACTGGTTCCATCGTCAAGGGAACGCGTGATCGTATGGAACGTCTCTTTGCAAAATCGTGAGTTTTTACATTTTAACTTTTCATTGACATTTAATAATTTGGTCGTTGACGAAACATTATTCTGTATGATTTGTATCAAATTCACACCAGTGTCACAGTAACGGATACCTTTAGAACCAAGCCCAATGACTTATGGAATATGGGCATGATGGTGTGGTTGTTCCATAATTATCACCATCACCCTTGACGCTACTCCTCTGGAGGGCTTCAAGGGAGCGCTTCCACCCAGCATCTAGACCAAGAACTAGATAGTTTATTCCTCAGCACTACATCCTGACTTTTGGAACCTGCTGAGTATCGTCGTAGAAGTAGAAGTTGAAGTAATTCGCGCATGACGTATCTTGCCAGGTACTAAACGGATACTGCTCAAACTTTTAATAATTTGGTTATTCTTATTTTTCTGCTTATATTAGAACCAAACAAATATCAGAGTGAACTTCCCCTTTAAGGACTCTAGTGCCACATGGGGGAAATTAATACAACCAAAGAGATACCAGCTAAACTTTCTGTCAATGTTGTGTGAGAATTATGAAATGGCAAGAGGGTGCAAGAAAAAGAAGTCGATATGACGAGTTCGATTTAGTTTGATTTTGAAATTTAGGCGTGAGATTATGCTGCACCTATCTAGACTTGATTTTTATCCCAAGCCGATAAAAACCCTGGGGCAATATTATTGTCACCGGGTTGAAGGTAAGATCAAGGCCTAGGGTCAAGGGTTGGATATGTTCATGATAAATTCTTTTCAAGAATTTGATGTCATCTCTAGACATAAGAATTGGTGCTGTTTCGTTTCAACTTTTTAGTCGCTTTTTGTTTATTGCTATTCTTCATTGATCGATCACATGCCTCGGATTGAATAAGGAGATCGAATAAGTAAAGGATATGGAGATAAATTTATACTAACATTCACAAGAGAGGGCAGTGTTCGTCCAATGCTTCTGCGAGTATTGAGTCACAAGTGATTTGGTTTGAGGAAATAATAGCCTCTCTCCTTTACCCCCCCCCCCCCCCCACTACAACTCTCTCTCTTGTTCTCCCTTCCCCATCTCTCTCTCTCTCCCACATAATTTTGTTTAATTGTTGATGTTTTATCTTGCTTATTTTTTTATTTTATTCTGTTTTGCGCTGCTGCACTTCCCGCTGTTCCAAATATATCATTTGATAATTAAGTTAAATCCACGCTAATGCTGATATCGTTGAAGAATAATGACATGTCGACACACAAAAACAATCACTCTAAGTGCATGCCACTTTTTTTAATAGCAGTTGGTGAATCTCATGAATATTTTAAGTCTTAACAATCGAGGCAATTTCATTACTAATGAAATAAATGGAACCTTCGACAAATTGTTATACAATTACATATACATCAATTTCGATGGATCTATCTGGATTGAGAGAAAAATTCGAATTTTCAAGTAAAAATGATACAGAACTTGAGATAATTTGAAGCCCAGATGAACTGTTTAATATTCTTTCTTCCTTTAGCAGTAAGATATACAAACAGCCGATTCTTGATACAGCCGATTGTTATTATACAGCAATGCATTATTCATTCACTAGGCGTATTTATTATGCAACTAGATCTTTTAGTTCATATTGTTTGAAGTTCAAAATGAATATTCCATATTACAACTACGAGAATACACTTATCTTGCCATGTTCTATGTGAATCATGTTCTATATTTACTGCATGAGCTCCTGTTCTCAAGGCCTCCTTTACAAAAAAAAATAACACTTTGTTCTCACTTTACCAAATAAGGACCTCAAGCTTTTAGGTATTCCTTGAATGAGTTCATATTTTTACTTTAGACATGAATTTCGGCAGTATTACATTTACATTACTCCCCTGATGTGAACATCACTCTCTCTCTCTCTCTCTCTCTCTCCTCTCCTCTCCTCTCTCTCTCTCTTCCTCTCTCTCTCTCTCTCTCTTACATGTTCCTCTCTTTAAACACAATTAGATGGGGAGGGGAACGTGTCCCCGTACTTCCCAAATATGTAACTTCCTTCGAACGTTAACACCAACGAAAACAGGCCAATAACCCTATTAAATTGCATTTCCACAATCAACGACTAATCAACAACAACATAAATAAACTGGGTTATCAACAAATTGCCTCATTTTGCTTAGGGGCAATCTGTTTACGCCGTCGTTCATAACACATAGCCCTCCATCATCAATTTGAAGAGGAAGAAGAAACAAAACGAGGCCATTGCCACGTTCCTATTTGATACCTGTCTGCTAAGAAGAAGAAGAAGAAAAAAAATTAAGGTGATGACTTCTCCCATTTCCAATATAATTTCGATGGGATTAATATTTCATTTGTCTCATTTCTTATTCCGAAGCTTTCGACATGATGGATTGGATTTTGTTTTACTCAGAATTGAGAAAAAAAGTTATTATAAGTAAATTGCGATGGTTATTGGTAGGTCACTTGATGTTCTAATGCGAGCTTCCAAAGTAATGTGTTGGAGGTAAAAGATTGGATTTACAATCAACGCAGCTCGCGGGTCGACATCCTTCAACCAGTTTAGCGCAGCCAAACGCAAATCACCGATCGAAATTACCAAATAATCAAAGTGTTCCGAACTGTGTAAATCCATTAAATGGAATTAATTGTTTTGAGATCAGCGCACATTTTCATATTGAATTCGGATGTCAAATCCCACTATTCATTTGATATGATCAAAATATTGGCCTGATTTTGGATAAACAATCAATGCAAATAGTCATTTTTGGCCAATATGTGACCGAAATTACCAAATAGTTGCTGTTAGAGAACAATGTGACTACTTTTTCCAGCACCAGAACCCTGGTGCATAAAACCTGTAATGAATAATAAGTAACAATAAGCTACTGAAATCGTGGCATTTGATTGGCTGAGAGTAAAATTTGTCATCGAAATTTAACAGTTGTTATTGATAGCAAGTTTTATGAAACAGGGCCTAGATCACAGTTTTACATATAATAGGCACTTCAAAATCTCCTTTGCTGATAATAACAATTGGAAGTAACCCCTATAATGGTCACTTTTGAGATCAAGATATAAGAATCAAATGATTTTATTTCTCATGCACAACATAAAATAATGATATTATTGTAATTATTTTGTTAAAATAAACAAGGAAAATATCCAGTTGATACGTTTCCATTGCAAACACAACTTTGAGCCTTATTATAAATTGTTTTCCCCCATTTACAAAATATCGGTCCAAAACCAAAGGCTACTAAGACCTTTTGTAAAAACATGTGTGGAGCCGAGTCAAACGCTCTTTCAAAATATATCGCTAACAAATAAGCAGGTATCTTATTTTGAGTTGTATGAAAGATCATGTCGTCAATTAACCGAATAGCTTCACCTTTATTTCTGCCCTTTAGATATCCCACCTGATCAATCCAAATACCTTCTGGTAATTCTTTTTTAATTCTTGTTGAAAGAACTTTGGTTAAAATCTTGTAGTCCACATTAAATAAGGAAATGGGTCTGTAGTTTTTAATTTGTAACGGATCTTTGCCTTCTTTATGAATTAAAGTAATTACTGCCTGTTTTTGTGAGTGGGAGAGTTCCCCCTCACAAAAGGATTCATTTAAAGCATCGACCACTTCGTCTCCTATTACCGGCCAAAACTAATGAATAAAATTCAACACTTAAACCATCGTTACCTGGTGTTTTGTTAAATGTAATTTCTTTCAAAATTGCCATACATTCCTTACTCTGTAACTTTCCCTTCACAAATATCCTTAGAGTCTGGATTTAGTTTGGGTAGATCTGTGAAAAAAGCATCACTAGAATTGGAATATACCGTGGAATGCGCATATTTTTTTTTTTTTTTTTTTCCTCTTGTCAGAGGTACTTTATTCATTTACAAAAATAACCAACACACAAATCATTACATCATAACAAAATTTTACATTCACTTTTTCTTAAACTATTAAGAGAAAATCTTCAGTGATATAAAATATCCCCGAAGATTTTCCTTAGTTCCCAGATGCTATTTCAAAAGCTCTCAAAAACTCTCCAAAAAAATACTATGTCCCGAGAGCCCCTGAAACAACATCCGAGATGTTATCCAAGAGTAACTCGTATTTAAAAACATGCCATATGAAAAAGCTGTTGTATGGTTTACCTTGAAAATAATTTAACATATACATCAAATAGATTGCGTATTGAGCATATGCAACGATTGTATTTATATCTGCTCCATTTGCATGTTTGAAATCAAAACCAGCAATTAATAATTCTTCGTTTAATATAATTTTTTCTTTAAAGTTCAATTCAATCAATTCCACAATACGTTTCCAGAAAAGCTTTACGCTCGGGCACTCTAAAAGAACATGAACGAAAGATTCTGCTGTTTTACAAAAAATGCAAAGGTTTTCATTTACAATTTTCCATTTGCACAGATTGTATCTAAAGGGTAAAATCCTATGAAATGTCTTAAAGTTGAGTTGTTTTATTTTATTGTTTTTCAATGTCTTAAACTTAAATTTTAATGTATCTCTCCAATCAAAATCAATGACAAGGTTCAGTTTACCTTCCCAAAATGTTAATACAGCTGGTTCTCTTTTCTTAAAGTCACACAATAGGCTATAGAAATGGCTAGACTTCATTGAAGATAGTCTTATAAAATCAAGTGTTCTTATTTCGTATAAGTCGCCTTCGAATTGTGAATTTGTTTTATCGTCATGTGCGTAATTAACATCATGAATTCTTTCGATCCACATTTTTGGGATCGCATTTTTAAGCTTCGTATACATAAAATCAACTAGCAAAGAATTTGAGCCAAGCACTCTACAAATATGTTCTCTTGGCCGAAAACGTCCATTTTCTACAATGTCATTCATTGTTATAATGCCTTTTCTAAACCATTCTTTAAAAAAGAGAGGTTTGCTCTCATGTGTAATATTACTATTGTACCACAATACTTGATTTTCAACATTCATAACTTGTGGAAATTGAATATATTTAAGTTCGCTCCAAGTTACGAGACAGTTAACATAAAAATTAGGTATTTTTTGTTTTAAGCATAACTTTAACATGTCTTTACTGGAACAATTTGTTTTCAAAATTACTAACAACGGACATATTTTTTCAATCCAGTATCTAAACATAAACTTCCACGGTATATCATAATTATTTTCAAAGAAATTGTTAAACCATGATAAATGTAGCGATTGAAATTTAGAGTTTAAGTCGACCATGCCCAATCCTCCCTTTTCAATATCATTAATTAAGACTGTTCTCTTGACTTTTTCTCTTTTTGAATTCCATAGAAAATTATACATCAGTTTATTCAAATCAACAACTAGTTTCTGAGGGATAGGTAATACCGAAGCAACATACACAAATTGTGAGATTACAAGTGATTTAAGAATTACAACTTTACCATAGTAAGTTAAGTTTCTCATTTTCCAAAAAGTCAAGATTGATTTTACTTTTTCTAGTTTCACAAACCAGTTCAATCGATCAGACTCCTTTTTATCCCTTGTTAGATACATTCCCAAATACTTGACAGGTTCATCGTTCCATTTAATACCTTCGATAAATGCTTGTTGCTGTTGTATAGTAACAGCATTTGTTTTCATCACATTTAAGCTCGGCCCAGCGAAGTGTCCGAAATGTTTTACTTCTTCGAGAGATATGTTGGCAGATTGAATGTTGTTTAAAAAGAGAACAGTGTCATCTGCCAGTTGGGATATCTTAAATTCTTTTGAAATACCAGTGTCAGTAGTTACGACTGTGATACCATCTATATTATTATTTTGCTTTATTTTTAATGCCATAATTTCAACAACTAGAATAAATAATAGAGCAGAAAGCGGACAGCCCTGCCTAATGCCCCTTTTTATTTCAAATTTTTGCGAGACCCAACCATTATTTATGACACTCCCTACAGCATTTGCATAAATGACTTTGATCCATGTAATAAAGGATTCTTTGAACTTTAACTTATATAATAGTTGAAATAAGAACTCATGAGTAACCGTATCAAAAGCTTTTCTAAAATCAAGAAAAAGAAGGATACCTGAGTAATTATTTGATTCACAGTATTCAATTATATCTTTAACTAAACGTAGATTTTGCATAGCGGAACGCTGTTTTAAATAACCTGATTGATCAAAAGAAATCAATTTATCTATGACATTTTTTAATCTTTTACATAACACCTTTGCTACAATCTTATAATCTGTGTTAAGCAATGATATAGGTCTCCAATTATCTAGGCATTGTTTATCCCCTTTCTTGTACAGCAAAGTTAGTATAGCTAACTTTTGAGTTTCGGACAACTGTTTTTGATTAAAACCTTCATTTATACTATTTATTACAAGGGATTTAACATCCTCCCAAAAACATTTTAAAAATTCAGCAGATAAACCGTCACTACCTGGTGACTTGTTGTTTTTCATAGAAAATATAGCATTTCGACATTCTTCCTCGGTAAGTATTCCTTCACACGACATTGCTTCTTCTTCCGTTAATGCAGGAAGCATAGTTGAAGCTAAATAATTATCAATATCAGACGATTCAACTCCATTGATTGTTTTAGAGTACAAACATTTATAATATTCAACAATTTCACTAAGAATAGTTTCCTGGTTTGTAACAACCCTTCCATTCTTTTTAATACAATTTATTTCTTTTCTTTTTCCGTTTCTTTTTTCGCATTGAAAAAAATATTTCGTTGATTTTTCACCATGTTCTATCCACTTTTGTCTGGACCTGACAAAAGCTCCTTTACATTTATATGTTAACCATTGGTCTAATTTAATTTTTGTTCGTTCTAGTTCTTCCTTATTTTCTTTAGACGGATTTTCATCAGTCTTACAGCTCATTGACATAAATTCAGTTTGTAATTTGTTAAAAGCTTCGTTCTTTTCTTTATGCTTTTGTTTCGAATACCTGATTGTGTATTCTTTAATCTTTATTTTGCACATGTCCCATTTCATTTGCGGGTTCATATAAGCGTTTTCCATTTTAAATTTTCTAATCAAATGTTTTATGTTTACTGTATAGTCATCATCTTTTAACAATGAATTATTCATTTCCCATAAACCACACCCCTTTTGGGGACTATTAGTTGCCAATTTTAGAGTAATTGCACAATGATCGCATTTTGGAGCAGGCTTAATTTCAGTCGTCTGCACACAACACCACATTGAATTTGTTAATAGCCAATAGTCAAGTCGAGAAAATATATTTAATGACAATTGTCGCCAAGTGTATTGTTTTTTGAAAGGAAACATTTTCCTCCACACATCAATCATATGAAAGTGTTTAAGCAATTTCTTAAACCCCTGAATCTCTTTATAAGCATAACACATACCCCGAGTATCCAGCTGGGCATTTTGAACACAATTCCAATCTCCACCTAACACTAATGAATCGTTTACTTGTTTCACCTTTTTTAACCATTTTAATAAGTTGTTATAAAATCTTTCTTTTTCATTGTATTTTGTCGGTGCGTAAACATTTAAAATAAAATAAGAGTTTTCACCAACTTTCAATCTTATCGCAAGTGCTCGACCATCAAGGTGTACAAAATGTTCAATCTGTTCAGAATAATATTTACGTACAAAAATAGCCACACCTTTTGAGTGATTTGTGCCATGATTAAAGAAACAGTGGTAATCTAATTCTAACTTAATAATTGCTTCTAATCCGAGAGTCAAAAAAGTTTCTTGTAACATTATTACGTCTATTTTTTGCTTATGTATCCATGAAAAGATTTTGTTTCGTTTCAGTTTATTCCTGATCCCCCTTACATTGAGGGATAAAAAGGACATAATTTGTTTTCGTTCACCAGCTAGAGATTTTCATTTCCGTAATACTTGTCTGTTGATCCAAATTTCAGTCTACTCACTTTCTTGTGTTCCCTTTCTTTCTTTCTGATTTCCTCTTTTGCATTTTCTTTGGTGTTGTGGTTTTTTGTGGAGTAACTATCCGCTCTTCCTGGGTACTTTCACCTGAAGAGAGTGTACTCGAGTCATCGCTATGGAATGCGCATATAGTTTGCTATAAAACTTGTGTATTTCTTTAATTATATCTCTCTGATCAAAACATATTTTATCTTCATTTATCATAAGTTTTTCTGACTACTGTTTTTCTCTTATTTGATTCCATTAATTGAGTAAAGTAAGTAGTGTTTGTTTCTCCTCTTTCATAGTACGATGCTCTAGAACGAATTTTAAGTCCTTCATTAATATAATCATAGCATGCTTTTAATTATCTTCGTTTCAGTTCTAAAGATTCAATCTTCTCATTATCTACTGCTTTCAAAAGATCGTCTTCACGGGAGAGTATTTCTATTTCTAGATTCCCGATTTTTTCCTTTCTGCGCTTTGCTTTTTCTTTCGAATATTTTCTGATAAAATTGTTTATTTTCATTTTCAAAAAAATCCCATGAAACTCTTTTATTTTCTATTTCTATTTTATAGTCCTCTTTCAGTTCAATGATTGCGGTTTTCATTAACATGATGAACTTTTCATCTTTACAGAAACTATTATTAAATTTCCAATAAGATCCTTTGAATTTGATATCATTCGAAGGTAAATAAAAAAAAGTTTAGTTGTACAGCTCAATGATCAGGAGCTATAAATGATATTATATTGCATTTTGACATTATTTCATATAATTTTTCGGATACAAACCATTAATCAAGTCGACTTTGCATAAAAGGATTGATTTGTCTATACGTAAATTGCTTTTTCATTCCATTTCTCACTCTCCAAATATCAATCAAATTTAATATATCCACACAATTTTTAAAGAGTCTACCAAATTTGAAAGAACCTTTCGTTTACCAGTTCCCATGTAACCCAGGTTAAAATTGCTGATCGTGTTGAAATCACCTCCTATTATTAGCTGATTATTTTTTCCATTGACCGTTGTAAGGTCTTTTTCAAATTCGAGTAAAAAATTAATTTGTTCTAATTCCTTCGAACCATGGACCTATTACGGATGGACATTCAACTTGATTCTTTCTTTGATCCAATGATAGTCGCCGTCTTCTGATTATGTGCATCTTAATGAGAACATTGGTATGTATCTTTGCCGAAGTCGACCACCTGTTACAATACGTAATACAATATCAACATACAAGTTGCTAGGTCAGACATGCTGTAGCATCACCAGGAAGACAAAGGCAATGATGATGTATTGTATATATGCATGGAAGCATGCAATTCTATTATGAACGTGTGCTAAGCTGGGGAAATTACATACCATTGTCAATTCCAGATTATTTCGATGTCATGGGCCCTTTAAATAAAAGCATCCTCAATGGGGAGCAGCAAAGTTGAAAAGCAGGCGATTTTGGTGATATAAAATGTATTATTACTGATTCGCAAACCTTCGCACACACCTATGACCTTATAAAACAGTTAGAAGGCCATGATCTTTATAAACCCTGTGTGTTGTAACTCTGGAATATTATGAGGAAATAGGGGGAAACGGGATTTTAAATCACAACCAATCCAACTATAAACTCTATCTAATAAATCAACATGTTTTTCAAAATAAAATACAGTACACGGAACAACAATTTCCGATTTCCAGAACTGCACATCGATTTTCCATGATTTAGGCGAGTAATTATCTTCTGCGCATGTAAATTAACATGTGATAAATAACTATTTTGATTCTGTCTCGGCTTTTTGGCGGCGACCATCATGAGATCAAAGTGAAAAAACATGTTCGGAATGTTATTGAGACGACATTGACGGAAACAATCACAATGAATTCGTTAAGAAAACGATGAATGTCCATCCGTAATAGGTCCATGTTCGAACGAACTGGGAAATATACATTGGCTATTGTAAGCCTTAACCCTTGTATAATGCACTCCATTAGAATAAACCTACCATTATCATCTGCAATTGCATTAATGACTCGAATATCTAGTTTAGAATCAAATAAAATAAGAACCCTTTTACTATGGTTTGTCCCATGACTAAAATACGAACTACCATTCCATATAGTGCCTTCCATTCGTTTTCTACTTCCTTGGTGCTATACGTTTCCTGTAAAAACACAATATCCGACCGTTTATCTTTACACCACATCAATATTTTCTGTCTCTTTAATTTTTCTCGAATTCCTTTAACGTTTAGAAAAAGGAAGTTACATACAAAAGATGTACTTTTATTATCCATTGATTTTTAAAATATTTCTGCCCTTTTCGTAATCAAATTTGACTCTTGAATATTTAGCGGAGGACGGCGAAGCAAAGTAATATATATGTTTTAAGTGATTCCTCATGGTACGAGAACAATTTACACATTTACCTAAGAGACTGCGATTCCCACCAAAAATGAGAGTAACCCAACCAACACACACACAACAGCATACCCAAACATAGTATACATACACATACATACAACATTACAATCAATAAACAAAAAAACAAAAATATCCCCCCCCCCCCAAACACAACAAAAAAACCAAACCTTACAATTAAAAGAAAAACTACTCAAGAAAGTATTTATTTCCTGAGTAGTAGCTTTGCAAGACCTTCCCAAGCAAAGACTATCCACAATTCACCCCCTCTTCCTTGAAATCAAATAATCAAAGCAAAAACCCACCAATGTCCAACATACCCATTCCTCTTTTCTTTAACCTGTAAGTATCCGAATTAATGGCATAAAAATAACTTATTGTCACATCTTCTACTCGACCTATATAAACAAAGGTATGCTATTAATATATATATATATATATATATACAGAAGAAGAAGAAAAAAACGGAATAAAAAATGGAATAAAAAAGAAAAAAGAAAACCAACAGCTCCATTGTCTGATTTGAAAGTACGAGTCAGATCGACTTTTAAGTTTTGTTAAAGAATAACCTCCATTTGATAATAGGCGTATGATATTTCTTTTTCACCAATATAAATGTCTCTATACTTTTCAACGATACAACAGAAATGTGCTCCTATTCGAAGGTTCAGTATTGTAGTTAATTCGTTAAACTATCAATATCTAGATTAAGAAGGCATACAATTTGTCAAGGGACTACCACCTTGAATACCTAATGAGCACTTGTTATTCTTGAGTAATAATATTGTTAACATTCAAACACCTTTCTGCAGATAGACACAGCACGTTTTAAACCGTTATACTCTTTGTCATACGATAAGTTCACTATGTGACTGGTGGCAACTACTCGAGTACGATTTCTCGTACTCGATTACTCGGTCGCCATTTTTTTTTTTTTTTTTTTTTTTTTGCCCGGTCACCTGGCACTGTCCAGGCCGACGCTTACGCCGCATGGTAGCGTGGGTAAAAATGTTTCCCAGCTCAATCACTGTCAACTCACCAATCAGAAACTGGGACCAAATGTCGGGATTTTCTGTTTGGACTCGGAGGAAACATAGTATTATTTTTATTACATCGGCGCCTTGAACTGCAACTCGAAGTAAAATCGCGTAAGATTTCAGAGACGGACCTGGGATACTTCTACCGTAGTATGGTGGTGGCCAAAAAAACAACCAAAACGTGTAGCTGATGTCGCCGGTCGGCCGGGCTATATAGCTGGCAAAACAAATTTCTCTAGACGAGAATGTCACGAGGTGTTGCGTTGCGAATATCTGCTAGGGAACATCGAAAACAACCTTTCAGTAGATTTCGCGCCAAAGTCCGATAAGAACGTTTCATCACCGAGTAGATGATCACATTGCTCAGAGAATTGAGGAGGACTGGCCAGCCTACCAACGCCCTGATGATGATCGAAACGTCGTCGGTTACCATGGCAACGTATATTTGGCATATTGTGAAGGGTGCCCATGCCGCGACGAAGGTACCCGTCACCAAAAGCGACATGCGTATCGCTTTGTGGTTGACATTCTTCTTGACCACGAGAGGCCTTTCGTCCGGTAAGTCCGGCTCTTCGCTCCCGGCTGCTTTGAGGATTCGAGGTGTGAGTTCCTGGGCCTGAATACGTCTTGCGTGTCTCCTGCTTATGCAAATGATCCGTGAGTACAGGATGGCCAGGATGGGAAGGAAAGACCAGATAAAAAATGAGAAGAGCACGAGCGAATACGCGATGAAGCTCGGTTCGTCGTAAGTTATGAAGCAGCCGCCCAGTTTGGAGTACTGAATGATTCTCGGTCCTAGGGGGTTCACGAATGTTATGATGAGAAGGACTAATGCCTCAACGATGCACGAACTTGTGGCGATGATGATAGCTTTTCGCCGATCCATGATGGCCATGTAGCGGAGCGGAGAGGCTATACTGAAGAAGCGATCCAGATTGAGGAGCAGCAAACTAGCGGACGATAGACCGCCTGCTAGCGCAAAAACGAAACCAAAGATCTTGCAGACAATATCTCCGAAAGGCCAATCCCCAACGATGACAGAAGGCAAGGCGGGAAGAAGAACGACACCGAAAAGGATATCAGCAGAGGACAAACAGTTGTAGAAGACTTTACTGGCTTCGTTGATGTCAGGTAGGCGAGAGATGACGATGAGGTTCAAGATGTTGGTGCAGATGATCAGGACGGCGATAATGAAGAAAGCCAGGCCTTGAAGAAGATAAGTCTCTTGTGGTCGTCATCCTCCTCCCCTTTGGACCCAAGGGTGTCGTTCAGCATCTCCATGTCTGGTTAGATCTGCAGCGAAAAGGATGCAGGCCTACGATAAAATAATCAGTAATTTCTTAGTATAATGACAAAAGTAATACTTATCGCCTACACTACGCGCAGCCCGGACAAGCACTTCTCTCTCTCTCTCTCTCTCTCTCTCTCTCTCACTCTCTCTCTCTCTCTCTCTCACTCTATCTCTCTCTCTCTCATCTCTCTCTCTCTCTCTCTCTCTCTATCTTTCACTCCCTTCCTCCTCGATCATCTTTCTCTCCCTCCGTATCCCCCTTCTCTCTGTCTCTCTCCCCCTCTCTCCCTTCCGCTCATCTTACAGCCCCTTTACTCTCTCCTCCGATAACATGATTCTATAATTGTTATAAGCTACCGAAATTCTCCCCTCAGAATGTCGAAACTTAGCGATTTAAAGATCTTTCTCAAACCATGCAGGTTCAGAATATGACATTCTCAACGACTGAATCCCAAACATTAATTAAAGAAAACCACCGTGCCAAACCTGGTTTGTCTGCTCTCACATTATATATTTGGCATCATCTTAAATTCAGTCAATCGCTGTATTACAGCTTCCTTTATGACATCATGATTCGTATACAAGATTTAAATCTGGAGTGTAAACATGAGTTGTCATAATGAATATAGCTTGGTTTGATGTCATCAAAAAGCAGAGAGAGAAGTCAATGGTGTGATGATTGCTGACATAATTCCCATTTCGATGAAATCAAATTTTGAAGGAAAGGAAATCTTTTATTTACCTGTTTGAGACGTGGAGAGGATGGCAAGAGAGACACCAAAATACAAGGATGTTCGTTTCGTGTAGCACCTTAGAAACAAACTGTATTTGAATCCTGCTTTCACTTTTGCTACGCTTTCAGATGGAGAAGGCAAATAATATTGGGTAGATCTATAGGGAAACTATTGAAGAGACGCTTAAAATGCACCATTCGTGTCCAAAGAATGAAATAGCAGAAAATGAATTTCCCATCACTTTTACACCAAAAAGTCAATTAGTAACAGATACGAATATCCCTGTGCATCAAGCGACACTGAAGAATATGTTTGTTTAAATGTCCGTTTTTTTAAACTGATTTCGAAGAATTGATAAATGAATATTAAGTCATATCCGCATCTCCCAGAATCAATTCACCAACGATATTGACATTTTTCCTGCATCAAACAAACACACTAGACAAAGTCGTCTGTAACTAAGTGGAAAGGTTCTCCAGAATGATCTGCCTGTTTATAAACAATGAATTTGTTAATCCTGACAAGTCAGTAACAACTGGAAAATGAGACGCCAGCGCCCCAAAAGTAATAATAATAACAAGAAGAGTAAGAGCACACATGCCATGTTCATCTACCCTAACAACCTAATTAATTAGCGCCTCAGACACATCGCCAAACCGATCCCAAACCGACTGATTCTTGACTATTCCGATTAATATTTAATTCGGTCTTTTATCCGTATTGTCCGCGGAACTGGGATGATTGTACGCAATGCATTATTGAATCGACCGCCAAAATGAAAGAAATAAAGACAAATGAAAATGGAGCGTAAAACAATGACGGCGTTGGTATCAACAATTGTGGGATGTGTAGTTGGTTTTACATGATCAACTTTTTCTGATCGATTTCACACCGTTTTTTTGTCACAATGCAATTACTCAACTTTATCTGTAACATCATCATAATTCTATATGAAAACGATCGAAACTATTTTCGAAATAAATCAACTGAAAAAAGGCAATTTCAATACTCGATTGCATGTCTCAAATTATGTTCGGATTAATCAGTGCGTCATTCCGATATTCTTCTTCTTCTTCTATGTGCCACATCCTGAGACGTTGGCGACCATGGAGTGCCACAACTCTCTATCCCATATTCTATGAAGTAATTCATTCTCCCCGAGATCAATTCCACATTCAGAAATCCCACTCCTTAAGCTACTTATCCACAGAATCCTCCTTCTACCCCTACTCCTCCTCCCCTCGATTCTTCCAGTCAGTGCAAGATTTTCCAAACCATTCTTCCGTATAACATGGCCCAAGAAGCTCAGCTGTCGACCTCTTATATTATTTAGAAGCTTTCGTCTTGTTCCTGCCATGGCAAATACCTCATCATAAAAAACTCTTTCTGTCCATGAAATTCTTAGCATCCTTCTCAGGAACCAAACTTCACAACTTTCCAGTCGCTTTCTTAGGTCTGATGACAGGGTCCAAGCTTCACATCCATACATTAGAACTGGATACACGTAGCAATTGAGTACGCGGAGTCTCGTTTTCATCTTCAGCTTCTTATTCTTTAGGATGTTTTCTAACTTGGAGAAAGTTGATTTTGCAAGTGCAATCGTTCTCTTGATTTCTTGCTCGCCTCTTGCATCTTCTGTAATTGTAGTCCCGAGGTAATTAACAGAGGTGGCTTGCTTTATTTGATTGTTGTTGATCTTAAGAGAGCATGGTATTCCTCCCTTCTTTGAAATTACCATGCATTCCGTTTTCTTGTAATTTAATGATAATCCTCTCTTGTCACTTTCTCTGACAACATCCAAAAGTCGCTGCAGGTCCTTCTCCGATTCTGCGATATTCACGCATTTCAAAAGAAAGGTGACGCCCTCCGCTACTGACATTGCGTTAGGTTTGTATTTTTTAGATACATTTTCGAATGTCGTTGCTAACGTGTTATCTTATCTTCTTCTTCTTTTTTTTTGGGGGGGGGGGGTGCGGGGGGAATGGAGTTGATTGTTATATGACAAATTGAAATTGCGTGAAATAAGAAATGGCCATCGGAGCTTGCCTTTAAATAATCATTTAGGAATCGTCTTCATTGTTGATTTCCACTCGTCTGCACTTGAGGCCTCGTTCAGATAGGATGCGCCTTAACCGCTGCGGTATTTTTATGATGACGTAGAGTGTAAGACGGTTCACATTTCCGTATCTCATAACAATTAGCTCAGTGAGTCCTTTGTTGCGCGCAGTTGTCATTCATTTACACATTCATTTATTTAAAAACGAGGTTTACCGCCCTCTATCTGATAAGCTATAGACATATTAGGAGGCTTATTAACGAACAAAATAACAAAATGCCAACTGTGGATACTTCATTAATGACGTAACAAACACTACGCCACTACATGCGCGTTGCCTAAACAACATAACTGCGTTATCAAAAAGGTGTCACGCGCACATTTGCCAGGTGCGCGCACATACTAGACGTACGTGCGTACGTACGTGGCCCAGGCTAGCTAGGCACAGCACGCCAATAAACAAAAGAAACAAGGGAAATGTTAACGTGCTAAACCGCCGGGATGAGCTGGGTTTCTAAGTGGGAAGAAGTCTCGAATTAAAGACGAATAAGTTAACGCCCTTACCCAGAGCCTTTCATCCTTTTCCCCCTTCATATTAATATTATTAAGATGGTAACTGTTTCGAGCAGAAAATAGCATGGCAACGGATAAGGCGTAGGATCTAGAAAGAAGCTTAACTTACCAACATTCAAGATGGTGATTGTGTTTGCAACAGTCGTCTTCACTGGTTCCATCGTCAAAGGAACACGTGATCGTATGGAACGTCTCTTTGCAAAATCGTGAGTTTTTACATTTTAACCTTTTAAGTGACACCTAATATTATAATAATTTGGTCGTTGACGAAACATTATTCTGTATGATTTGTATCAAATTCACACCAGGGTCACAGTAACGGATACCTTTCTTTAGAACCAACATAGTGAACTAGCGCGCATCTGCTCACCCGGAAACGTCCACAGAGGCTTAAAAAAATCATCATGTTTTTAGCACGTTTTTCCCACTAAAACACATGTAGATCTAGATCTAGATCTAGACTATCTTTAGAATGCATGGTAATCGCCGCAAAAAGGGGTGAACAGATTCTCAAAGTTCATTATTCTAGCTTCGTGATCATGTATGTTTTACTTAGTCAAGTCATGAAACCAGTGATCATTTTTCTTTCAAACTTGGGCATTCGATGACAATTGTCTATGGAGAGAACAGAAATTTGACCCTAAATTTGCTACTCCGCGTTGTTTATCCGGACGTGACAGGATAAGTCGATGATATGTCGCAGAGGGGTGAACGGTTTTGGAAAGAAGATGAAATTCCCCGTCCACTCATATAAAATCCATGGTTGTTGGTTAGATATCTAGTGATCAATTTTTCTTCAAAGTTTTCGTATAATAAAATAAGCAGAATTGTTACGAAGGTATGTGGCCACGTGGCCTGTGTTGTGTGTGGTATGCTAATTGTTAGGTCTGTTCCGTGACACACACACACACCACACGGACCTTATGCGCGTATGTGGCTACATGGCCTGTGTAGTGTGTGGTATGCTAATTGTTAGGTCTGTTCCGTGGCACACGTACACACACACACGGACCTTATGCGCGTTTAGAGCCAAAAGTTTTCATTATGGCCAAATGACTATGGGCATGGTTGTGTTGGTCGTTCCATAATTCGCGCATGACCTAAATAGATTCACCCACATTCCCATATCTCATAGAATAATCAGTAAAATTTCAAACAAAATTCTGATACCACAAAATGGAAAGGGGAATTTGGAGTAAGCTAGTCTAGTGACGAAACATTCTTTTTAAATTTGATCTGAGAGTAGACAATGACAATTAATATTGGCGAAAAATAATCGATAACAATTAGAAATCTACATCTAGAGTCAATAGAAAATAAGAAATCATGAATCGAATTTCACATTAATAACAGTTATTAAAAAGTGCGCGAACTGTGGACATGCCATCACAGATTTTAAACTATCTGAAAGCCTTGTACTTTGAAGTGGAAAAGTGTGTCTCTGTTTTCGTCTATATCACATCTTTTCGCTTTTATCAATACGTAAATATATTTCTTTTGGTAAGCCTAGATCTACAAGGCAGTTTTAGAAGTATGTAGGCTATCAATCTATTTCGAAATGTGGCTTTATTTTAGCTCGAGTATTTATTGTAAATGTGATGCTCTGTGTATGATCTTCTGAAGATGTAAACGTCGCCCTCTGTCGGATAATGGTAGTGGTACTCATGAATTAGACACTGAATTTTCACGTAGATCCTAATGTACTGGCATGTAGTTGAAGTAATAGTACAGTCAAATCTGCTTTAGTTACCACCTTAAAAATGTTTCCCTTAAAAATGTTTTTTCATTGAAACATGTACTAAATGAACCTGTCTACAAAGACCACCTGTCTACGAAGACCACTTTTTGTGTTTCCCTTGGGCGGTCGCTATAGTCTATAGACAGGTTTGACTGTAGTAGTATACCGAGACGATATGTGTCCGGACAGGTTGACACAAACAGACATTTGATTTAAAACGCTTCATGAATTGAAGGGGTTTATTAGCAATATTTAGTTTAAAGCCCCACTGCACTACTTATAGCCACTTGCGCCCTCTTTATAGCAAACAATGCCTTATCGGTGACCATAGGTCCCCCATGATCCTCTTTTTCTTATGTTAATTGAGAGCTTATTTCATGAGAAAGCCACCTATCAGTGACCATGCAGGGAGGTATAATCCTTCATGGCCAAACTAGTGCGGTGGGGCTAGGCCGAATATGCATGATGGTTTTAGTGCTTTCTGATAAATACTTTTCGTTCAATCCGAAGGCAAAGGAGAAAATCTTTATGTTTTGTAAGTGTCGATCTGGACACCCAACCACTCTTCATATACTAGGAGTAGTAGCTGTAGATTTCATTGGATGATTTGCTTAGCACAAGGCTTATCTGCCAAAAGGCATATTGGTTGTGTTACGTTACGAAGCTGATGGGTACGAAAAGCCAATGATTAGAGCTAGGTACCTAACTAAAGCATGCCTGTGTCTGGGGTTGAGCTGTAGACGGAAGACCCCCTCCCTCCACCATTCATAATTTATGTCGGTAAATGAAAGAGAAACAAACTTTTGGGAGGATTGGTTATACCAGTGAAGGAAACTGTCTAAAAAGAAATGTTTCACATCTATCTTTAGACCGTGCATCACAACGTATATAAAGAAATGCTTGGGTATAAATAGCACATTTACCGAGACCATTGAGAGCTTGACGTTAAATTCTAATTGGTGGACAATCCATAATAAAACTAAGATGATCGATTGATATCGCCTGTTTACTTATATGCTTAACTTCGGCCCCTTGGGCTTTACTGTGATTTTAAGCTGATTCGGGTCATTATTAAAAAAAATACTTATTTTGGTCCGATTTTATTCCTTCAAATTGTCACCAATATTTCTCTATTTTTCATAAGTTACTACAATATCAAAGGACATTCACGTTTTATGCTTGATACTTTTAGTGCAGCAATGTAATGTTTACATATGCATATTGTGTATAAGCCAACATAAAAACTGGAGAAACATTTAATAGGGGAAGTTTGGTAAATTGGGACAAAGAATAAGGTTTTGAATCTTTTGAAAGTATACGTCACGAAGAACGGGTGTACCGTCAAATCGCTAATTGGTCGTTTGACGTTGTAGTCGAGCAGCTGTGTAACAAAGTGAAACATAATTTATTGATAACTTTGAGTATTGAAATAAATGGCAAAGTCTTCCTGACATTTTGAAAGACACCATTTGAGATTCTCATTGTGATCTCTGTTCAAACCGTATAAACGCCTTTAAACAAAAAAAAAAACAGATTTCTTCAAATTTTTACGAGCCTGTTTATTCCCCCTTTGCTCCTGGCAGTTGATGCAATTTGTTGTGAAGATATATTGAACGTCACACAACTGTGCATCATGTTTCATTTCTTCTTATAACAGGATCAAGACGGATCAAGATTCAAACAGCAACGGAAGTGCAATATCAGGAGAACCCCACGATACGAGCAAGGACTCATCCTATGATAGAACCCCCATACATCATGCCCTTGTCAATCAACCCAGGAAGTGCAAGACGACCCGAACAAGATGTTTTCAAAGCTATTCTTCTGACGACTTCTTCACCTCCGCAGAGGACACTCTTGCCGTCACAGAGGACACTCTTGCCGTCACAGATCACCGTGACCAAGAAGACGCAAGCGAAGAACGGAAAGATTCAAAGCAAGAAGGACACGAAACTATCACATCAGCGAAGGTAGAAGCAGATCACGGCGAGGATGAAACGAGCCATATCAGAGACAAGGTCCCAAGGTCAGGTACGCCGGAAGATGAGGACACAATTAAGACGAGGGTAGCGGACGAAAGGAAACCAACGAGCCTATCATTTCAGGGATATACCTCTCAGAGGAGTCAACTCAGGCATCGACGGAAACGACTGAAGACGCTAAAGGTGGAGCTCGAAGAAGCTGAGATGCTAACTAGTGTAGACGGAGAAACCCAAATCACAGCGGAACCAGGGGGGTGTTTCATAAAGAACTTACCGCAGCGGTAAGTCCCATTTTCAGCGGTAAATTCCAGTTTCAGCGGTAAATTTGGAAGCAGCGGTAACTTTCCGTTTCATAAAACTTTACCGCTGAAAAAAGCAGCGGTAAGTGGTCATACCAACGGTAACAGTTACCGCAGCTCCATGAGGTGCGGTAAGTGTTGTTATTGCTATGTTTTTCCATAGACCTGTGTACAAAAGTGTTCAAATAAAGCAATTTTTTTTATTTCCCATAGGCTGGTGTACAAATTTAGTATATTCTGCCATTCTTTGCACTAATTTCACATTATTCAACATCCATGCCATCCAAACCTCAATCCGACAATACAGGGAAACATTCCCTATGTCATTAAGTTCACAGCAATCCATCTTGCTTCGCTCCTTAAAAACAAGCCGTCTTCATTGGAATTCACATCCTGAATTCCAATGAAGATAGACACCTCACTTGCATTGTACATGAAAATATCCATTCACTGATCTCCACACAAAGAACTATACTGAAATGATGACAATATTGAACAGATCAATTCGTTATTAATCAAGTTTGGATTTTAATTCATTTGATCCCTTCCTCGAAGGGTTAACAGAATAGCAGGGGGGGGGGATCGCAGCTTGAGGTTCCTTTGGGACAAAGTTTCTTATCAAATTTAGAAGCTTAACCCTACCTTAAGGCTAATACCAGTTACATAAATCAATGCTTCAACAAGTGTTTGTTACGATTTGTTCAAGCATGACTGGTCGAGTTTTGTGCAGTAGTTCTACAATCCAATAATTTAGTACATGTATATTGCAAGTAGTCCACAGTCAGGAGGGTCACAAACTCCTCTACCGCCACTGTCTCATCTTGATTCCTGAAGAGCCATGTCTGATTAGAGATGAACTTGAGAGAAGTATCCAGTATCCACATTGTTTTGGAGTTGCGTGCTCCTTCGGCTGACTGCTCCTCTTTAACTACTGAAGACAAGTCCACTTGCATCTTTGTAACCAATTCTGACAAGCTGGCTGTTCATGAACAAAAGATTAGTTGAAGAAAAAGAAATCAAATATTGTACAAGCACTTTAAGATGTAAAGCTAACATCATCAGTGTATTTCTTCTCCTTTTTGTTCTTCTGCTTCTTCTAGTAATCTTCAAAAGGCTATTAGTTTTATATAATGTTGCAAAATTGTTTTCGATTTTCTGATGGTATAACTCTATTATCAAATAAACATTTACTTTACTTGTATTAAAGAGAACTGTTGCTGAGCTAGCGCCATGAGTGTCCCTGGACGGTGTGTGCGCTCTATAAGTTTACACTATTATTATTATTATTATCATTAACATACTGTTTGCTCGACAGGAGTACATTCCTATATTTCGTGCTTTTTTGTCATGATTTTTTTGTTAACAAAAATATTTGTTATTTATCACACTTCTGGGGCGACTACCTCCAGGATATAGCCATATGCGATAATAAGGCCTTGTATTGATGGGCTGACTGCCCCCCCCCCCCAAAAAAAAAAAAAAAAAAAAAAAAATAATAATGATAATAAAAAAATAAATAAAAAAAAAAAAAATAATAACAATTTTAGTTCTAAAAAATCAATAACAACAAATTCCTATATAGGAGTATGAAAAAGGAGATTAAATCGTTTTCTGTCGCCTTTCTTAATCACTAAACCAAATGTTGATTGTAGGTTACTGTTGTCTAGAGAATATATTGTGAAAGTGGGATGGGTTGCAGGAAGCATGGATGGGTTGGTTGACAATTGCAACTGAAAGTTCATGCTCTTCTATTGGGCAACTTACTTCAGACACTGTCATCTGGTCTCTGAGCTTTAGACAGCAAGGTCCTTGTCTTGTCTACCATATCATCATGAGCTTCTGCATTACATGTACAGGCACCTGTTTGTACAGAGACATACAATGAGTCCACTTCTATGGCATGTTCATGAAAGCAGTGTAAAATAATAATTATAAAGTGAACAACAGGGTATGTTTTTGCAGAAATTTTAGAACTTGAAGTAAAGGTGTAATAAAATATCAACTTTGAAAAATACCAGTACCGGACTACCGGTATGTAGAAAGGGATTTAGGGTTACCTTACTTTGGGTCCGGAATGTTTAAATACATTTATGTTTTGTTATAGATCCAGGATTAAGGTTAAGAATTAATTTGTGTTTAGCATAACCAGTAAACAATTGCCAATGTCGTAAAAATCGCTTACTTCTTTCAATTGGTAATACAGTGCTACAATACATGTTTCACAAACTGCAGGTCAGTGTATTATTACTTTACTAAAGCTATTGTAAATGATGGAAAGAAGTCTTGTATACATTTCCCCTTCCACTCTTCATCATGTTTAAGCTGCTATCACAATACAGATGATGAGCAACATACATGCAGCTTCACCACTGGCACCTGCAAAATTGTGTTGGATGACACTTCATCCAGTGACCACAGCTCCACATCAATTTCCTACACTATTAAACGAAATAATTAACATTATCCCTGGACCCAACACTCGACCAAAACCTAACCCTAAACCACCTCAATCCCAATTGCAGCCCTCGACCGAACCCTATACCTTTGACGAAATAAAGCCTGGAGCAGTCGTTGCAGGGGCAAATGTCGGTTCACTAAAAATGCCATGACAGACTCAAATCCTATGAATTTATCTCAAATTATTTCCCAGATTGGTTAAAAAACATGTAATATTTATTATGAATTACCAGTCCATTGTGCTTTGCTCCTCCAAGAGGCCATCGCTTTGAGGTAAAGGGCAGAAATTCAAGGCCGGAACCTCAAGGCACCCCATGATCTTTCTACAGGAAGCCCTCCTTCTGGAACAGAATTATAAACACTTCAATAAATATTGACAAAATATGAAAGAAAATACAAATATAATAGCATTATTAAATATTGCTTGCCATTCCTTTTCATATTATTGACCCCCCTCCCCTTTCTACATTAACTTCAAATGTAAATTCTAAAAAGAGATACATTGGAAGTTAAAATACACATAATGAACACTATACAGCAACTTGTTACTAGACATTTTGATGCATAGCCACCCCTTTGCATCCCCACAGGTTCCTTTAGTACATGTTTCAATGAGAAACCATTTTAAAGGGAGACAAAAAATGTGGTCTTTATAAGACAGGTGGTCACTAAAGCAGGTTTGACTGTATGGCTTACCTTCTCTTGTGACGGTCTGTTTTCTCCAGGACATTCTTGTTTCAAGCACATTCTCAGAGGAGGCAAGCATTTGGTACTGCGACAAGTCTCAATGTACATTTTCCTGTATAAAAAGAGAGGGGGAATTTAATATTTAGAATGAAAACTGAGTATGACCATTTAAGTTTGATGAGCATTTGCAGAATTAACGTGTTTTAATTTGGATTTCACACAAAAAACCTCCTTCATTATTAGGCCAACTAACAAAAATGGGGAGTTTCTCGTCCTTTATTTTCTATTAAAGGAAGAGGCAGGGCATTACTATTTACTAATTTTAAATTTTTTGATATTTTTGTCCAAGATGACGTCATTCTAAATATAGCTGGCAAACGTATATTTATTAACAGATATTGTACTCAGGCGCGTACGGAGGGGTTGGGAGGTTGAACCCCCCCCCCCCCCCCAACCAAAAAAAAAATTGTGCTAATGGGTGACCCCAAAAACCTGACTAACCCGGCCAGGCTTTAAATTTCAATATTTTTAGGGCAAGGCCACTTTTCTGTGGGGCACATTCCTATATTACAGCACAAATAGAAAGAATTGGAAAGGGCACAAAAAATCTCCAAGGCCAATGAGAGGGGCATTGAGACCAATCAAAAAGGCATCCACGGCCATGGCCTTGGATTAATTTAAGCCTATCCCCCCCCCCCCCCAACAGATCGAAATAGCAATCGACCAAATTTTTGGGACAAAAACAAAAACAAATAAAATGGTGCTCTTACCCCCCTTCAAACCCCCCCCCCCCCCCCCCGCTTATTCAGCGACTCTGAATATCAAATCGACTATCAAATCCTGGACAAAAAAAAATGTGCTCTTAATCTTATACCCCCCCCCTTTCATGTAACCAATCTTGAAAAGTAGCCCCCGAAAGTGTTTAAATATTTTTTCCCTGCTATATAGATCTACAGTAGCTTTAGTCTCTTTAGTCTTAAGACTTGACCCTACACAAAAATTAAAGATCTAGATTTTAGACTAGTCTAGACAGTAGACTAGACTTGCATGTCTCTAAGACTAAAGTCTAGACCTAGACCTAGAAATACTCTAGTCTAGATCTAGACTAGAGTATATTGAAATCTAGATCTAGATCTAGAATCTAGACACTGTTTGGGTTCTTGCAGTTTACTGCAGGATTTGCTGTTTCAATAATTAGGATAAAATAGAACTGTAATTTTCGGTTCTAAATTTATTAAATCCGACACTAAGCTCAGCCAGCTCAGTCAACTCCGACAGCTGACAGCTCAGTCACTCCAGACAACAGCATCGGATGACGGTAGGACTGATGCAAAAGAGCCCGCAACCAGCCCAGGCGTTACACGCAGCTCCCGCTCTCGGTTTGGGCGCATGAAATTTGACAAACACTCGCATGCGAGCTCTCATAATCAATCTTTGTTTAACCGCTGGAAAAGTATTTAAATATAAATAAGCACACAGATGTCGAGTTATGAATATAATTCTTCGTATTATGGAATAAATATGACATGTACTTACGGGATTTCTATGAAAAAAACATTTCAAGCACCGAAGTTGGGTTCATTGTCACGGTGATTGCAGACGACGGCAAAGCACAATGGAGCTATTGCGCACGCGCATAATCGTAATGATCGTTTTTTAAACGATCACTTTGTTATTAGTTTTATGAAACGTATTTTCACTTCAATAACAAGATACGATAGTCGTAATCAGATTTGTCATAGATACCACATTTGTTATAGTCGTAAGTCAAAAGCTTTATGAAACACCCCCCAGAACCACAGCTGGAAGGGAGTTCACTGCAGCGCCTAATTTGCGATGGCACCAACACGGAAATGCGATGCGAAAATGTATACAGAGATCAAACGGGTGATTTAAATACAGTTCACAGTGAAGTCATGTCAGAAGTGAAAGGTACCTTAGGCAACTCACAAAGCTCTCATGATGATTCCTCGATGGTGACTGGAAAATTGGAAGAACAATCACCATCGAGCGAAGAACAAAGAGGTTACTCAAAGGTAGATGAGAATGAACAGACTGTTAATGCATTCGAAGGAGAAAATGACGGAGCATCTAATGATACCGGCACTGATAGTCATACCGCTGACGGTGACGAGGCACAACTTCCACAGGAACCCATTTGTAGCTACGACAACAGAAGACCCAATGTAAAGCACTTATCTACAGAACGAATAGATTCTCTTCCAGTTGACGCAGGAGATACCATACAGGATCAAATTAAAATTGAAAATCAACAGAGCCAAGAAGGCACCATTTCTGAAACTGGGGATTTTGGAAAGCCAACTGAACTTGATCCCGAAGAGGGCGCTGCAGCGAATGTTAATTCGGGAAGGACGACAAGAATGAAACACCGGTCGCAGAAGGGTATAGAAGACAAGCTCTTCTTGCATCGAAACATTCATTCGGAGAATGATGCCACCCTGAAGGAAAGTGTTATTGAAAGCAAGAGTCGGCCTTCAAAAGAAGAGTCTGAAGATGAAACACAACCATCAGAAGTCCTTCGGAACCAAACAGCCGGGAAAACCACCATTCGATATGCAAACGATGCCTCTTCAACTGTACAAACAGGTAGCAATCTTTCCAGGAATCCTAGGACCATGAACAAATTACTGGCCCCAAGATCCAGCACTGTGGATTTAACTGACGCACTTGATCGGGCTGTCTGTAGGTTCAATGACAGCGATGCAGAATCTGACGCATTGCAGGATTCCGGCCTACTGTCGGTGGAGCCTGACAGACGAAGCGACGAAGAACGCAAATCATTAGAAGAATCAGACAATGCCAAGCATATCGAACTTTATCTTGGCAATGTATCCGAGGATTTCGAGCACTGGTGTACTATTACTGATATTTCCACGTTTGATCCAAAGGAGAACAAACCAGAGGTTCCACATATAATCGCGTCACATCAAGATATTGACATACAGAAAGAACTGAATGGATTCTTGGGGGATTTTAGTGCTTTTGATAGCGTACATGCGTACTGGAATCAGAGCTATTTCGATGTGGAAAATAAGCCACTACCATACCCGAACAATGACATCATCGTCATGGCCGTAGAGAACAGTGACCAGCAACGAAGGGGGGTGGATAGACGTAACCTTAAAGAAAGAATCGCTATGGCAACGTGTCATCTGGCAGCCATCGACAAAGAGACTGCGAAAGAAGAAGGCAGATTGTTAGACCTCGTGCAAGAAGTAGGGGACGCCCGATTGGAGAGTGAGAAATCAAAACAAGAACTACACGAGGAACAGAATCGTTACAGGTAAGAATGTGGGTGGGATACAATAATCTTGAAAATAAATAAGTATCTTTTCCAACCTGGGTTCCACCTTTAAATTGTGAATGATCCGAAAAAGCTCACAATATATACACTTGACTATTTGTATCATGAATGTCCTGTCACACGGCGTTGGAATACTATTTCTACATGTACTTTTGTTAATGGTCATGTAGCATGGATGGAACCAAATGAACAAGGCAATTTACTAAGGGTAGGGGGTTGGAGGAATCATCTTCTTTGTATATTGCCCCCTTCATTTATCTAATTTATCTGTTCCTTCGTCTTTTTACGTCGTTCCCCCTAGTACGTTAAGCTACGGCGTGTTTCATAACATTTATAATCAATAACGAATTACCATCACTGATATCCTGAGGGGCGTTTCACAAAACTTGTCATCGGTGACAAATGACAGTTTTTGTTATAAGCTACTGAAATCCTTGCTTCTGATTGGTTATCAACAGATTTGTCACTGAATTTGTCATTTGTCATTGAAAAAAGGCTTTGTGAAACGGGTCCCTGGTTATAAACCACTATAATCATTGCATTAGGTTGGCTGTGATCAAACTTGTGACACTGAATATTCATAAAATAAAATGTTTAATGAAACAGGGCACTGAACACTTATTTATGATCAGTCTGTCTAAATCTCTTCCGTTCCATCCCGACAGAGAGTTCCTCCTTGGCTGCTGTAAGACCGCGGAAGACGACAAAGCTCTTGATGCTCGATCTCGAGCGGTCGAGTCCGCACTCCAAGCCTTGAGACGTCGCAAATGGAAGACCGACATCATGCTGAAATCAGCCACGGGCGAAATCAAGCTTCTCGATCACCGTATCATGAAAGAAAAAACTCTTCAGAAAGAGCAACGAGACAGGTAAACAAAAATTGGGGTTTAGAACAAAGTAGTTCAGAGTTTTCTAAAGGTTTAAAGAAAACACCACATGGGCACCATCTATTTTTTACCAACGTCTCTAGAAAGCGGTCACTGAAATGATTAAGGATAAAGATGATTTATCAGTTTACCGGTTCAGCAAACGGTTAACCCAAGTTTTCTTCCTCTTTTTAAACGAAAGGCGGGGAAGAAAAAAATCTTCGCTTTTTTTAAGTTTGTGACATTAGTTTAAAAAGAGGGTGAGCTCGGGCCGCTTTTCTTCCTCTTCCATTACCGCAGCGGGTTTTTTTCTACGGCAGATTACCGAGTCATATCTGAACACGCCTTAAAGGGGACATTTGCCTTTTAAGCCCCTCTGCACTAGTTTGGCCAGGAGGGATTAGACCTCCCTGCATGGTCAACGACAGGTGGTTATATCATCAAATCAGCTCCCAATCAACATAAGAGAAAGTGGATCATGGGGGACCAATGGTCACCGATTAGGCATTGTTTGCTATTTATGCAGTCATGTTGAGGGCGCAAGTAGCTATAACTAGTGCAGTGGCGTTTTAATATGTTACATCATTGTCCCTAGTTTATCAATTTAAGACGTGCCATGATTGATGAATTGGATTTTGACTAAACTTTCTTTAGGAGACTTGGCGACAAGCGACGTCGTGTTCAACGCACATCACTCAAGGTCAACACACTAGTGGCTCTCATCATCCTCCAGATCATCCTCATCGTCATCATCGCATTGTGGCGCCTCTGATCTTAAGACCCCCATACGATGTCCAACGATTTACAAGACCAGTGGCCTTGCTCCAAAAGATCACTCAAGGCATTGGATCCTAGACCTTCGCATTAGCTTAAATCGTTGAGCTCGACCGCTTCCTTGTAATACAGCCTGATTTCATCGTTGAGCACCACCGATATATATCTTTCATAGACAGACTGATTTCATCTTTTTCATGATCGGTATCATGGCATCTGCCCTTCAGTAAACCCTTCTGACGGTTTTATCAAATCATGTGACGTATTCTGAGACATCCCCCCCCCCTCCCATTTGAATTTAAATGGATGATGAACAAGCTCTATGGTTCAATTGCAACGCTGTAGCCATTCCCGACTTCTAGAATTCGATATTTTGTGGAACATTATTAGCGCCCCAATGAAGCGCATTCATTTAACAAGTTCTGGCGAGATTGACGAACATTTACCTAGTTTCGACGTACGTGGCGCAATCATGAGTCGACGGCGAGGATGTTTAAAGAGCAGATCCGGGTTTGTTGATTCGTTGAATGCAATATGACTATGTCGGCAATAAGAAATCATATCGTAGAATGCTTAATCTAGTAAACAAATTGGAACACTTGCCTTTGCTTAAAAAAGAGCACTGTTTAGCTCACAGTGTTGCGGTAAACAGCGTAATATGATGATTATGATAAATCACTTTGTACACGTTCTCCTGTTGTATTACGGGATATGAAGTTTGTAACTAAAATCAGTCTCAAAACCACTTTCTTCTTTAAAAACCTGTTTAGTGTCAAATTATGAAACTTCACGTGAAGTGAATTACAGTGAAAAAAATGGTGATTTACTAATCTGGCTGCTATTTTTTGTAAAGAATAAATTAATCATGACTATACAGATACATTTTGCATGTACAGGTGTAATATGCGTACCATTCTCACCTCATGAATTATCTTTTTATCAAATCTTTTTATGAAATCTATTTTCACTGGGTAGCATTTTTACATCAATACTGTTGGTCTTCTTGTTACATTATAATCTACGATAACATAATGATGAACTATACAAAACCTTTTTGAAAGAAGTGAATACATTAAAAAATCGATGTATTTCAAATGTCAATTGCAGTTGAATTCCCACTGGAAAAAAATAACCTCGGTACAATTCCGGGAAACGTATCGGTGTCTATTAGTCCATGCCTTCTACTACGCTTGAGGTGTAGTGATGAAAAGTCAATATACATTTGCAGTAATTATTGAATACATAATATAAGCCGATCGTCACAAAATTAAAATCAATAGGCTATTTTCGTCATGTAACCAAATTTAATGCATACGTTTTTGTGAGGTGCGTCGATACAAATTATTTCATTCACTTTTTACAAATGTCTGAAGTTCAATGCAGAATGCGAATTGCATACAATATGTGTTGCTGAGTAGGACAAACATGATGATTTGCCGTACCTTACATCACGCAATTTGTATTGTATGTTCATTCATTTCTTTCTGACCGTCTCTTGTTATTCATGAGGAACACGTTGTTGTCTTTTATGTTAGCAAATAGAACGTTTAGTGTAATAATAAATCGAAATTAGAACAAGCCATCGGTTAATTTCTGCGCAAAGTCGGCTACATGTACGTTCGCGTACGACATTTGAGCAAGCACCAATGGTATAGTATTAATGACTGCTTTGAGAGAAATAGTTGTTTTTATACGTTCAAGGGAAGGTTAGAATTGTGCTATATTGCCCCGAGGCGTGCCGAGGGCAATAGCCCAATTCTAACCTTCCCGAGAGCGTATAAAAACAACTATTTCTCGAATATTAAAGCAGTCATTAATACTTTTATATGCCGGAAAAAAAATAGACTAAAAAATAAAAAAACTTTTGTCGAAGATGGGATTCGATCTCTTGCGTACAAAAGGTGATGTAACTAAAGTCAGCGCATTATGCCGCTCGGCCATCGCGCTCTGTTAACATACTGTGCAGTTTTCTCTAATATATAGATTGAAAATGGATTGAAAACGGCTTCGAGTGGTGGATGCTTCGCGGCTGCTCGATTAAACGGCCCCTTCTTTTACTTTTGCAATGCATATTGACACGAACTTAGATCAAGATCTATCGGCAGATGTTGTTTTTTGTTTTTGGAAGTTTATTTTCGTCTTCATGTCAACAATGCAAGATAAAATTGTCGGTAAGATCGATCGAGATTCAATTGTATTGAAATTACCGACCAATTATTCGCACACGTACGGTATCCTCAATCGCTCAAACCATTTTTTTAACATGTAAACCTATGGGGTAACCATGGAGACTGACCTATTTTCCCAATAACCATGGTTATTGGGGAAAAAAGGTCTGTTTTTACAGGAACAGTTAAAGTTTATGAATGCAATTTCGACCAATCAGATTGCTGGATTACTTAAGTGAGGTATATAATAAAAGTTAGTTCCCCACATTTTGAGTTTGCTATGAAAAATAAAGAGACTATGTCCCATTTGCAGGCCAAAACGATTTCTTTTTGTTTAAAGGTTAAATTCCAACGGCATTTGAAAGACAATACTAATTTAGAAGTTCTCTCAAAACTAAAGGGCTTGAAACTTGCTTTTAGTGGGAGAATACCGACCATTAGTTTTCGAATCGACTTAAGTATTTGCAATCACCTATTAGTGATCGTCTGATTTCCATACCCTTTTACTGAATAGTCGTACGTTTTGTGCTGCACAGAGATTCAATCACTTTAATTTGGGCCATTACAAGTAGTGGATTATTGATGTAGACAAACGATCATTTACAGGTCATTTTATGTAGGCTATGTTTTTACTAAAGAAAAAAAGATGTCAGTCTGTCACTCAATTGCATAATTTGAATACTAGGACACTGTTGATTTTTAAATTTCACAGATAGGACTTACAAAACATATTCATAATTCCTGCAAAGTTCTACAGAATTTGATGTTGGCTTATCTTTAACATAATTTTTCGGTAACATAAAAGATAACATATTGTTTTCAGAAGTTGGGAATATCGTATCTTCTCTTAATTGTTTCAGATTAAATATCAACCTGAAGAAGTCTGGTGAGGACGAATGCTTGAAGACCCTATCCGAAGAAAATACAAATTGATATAAATGGAAAACTGAATGAATGTAGAATACAAATATAACGGAATATTAATTATTCACCCTTTCATCATTGCACAAAACCAAATTAAAGCGTAAGTTTCCGCACCCCTCCAAATTACGGGTCAACATGGGTCAAATTTGCCGAAGTTACAGTGACGACATAACATGTGGACCCGATCGGTTGACCTATAAAGCTGAGGCGATGGGCCGTGCTTAATTAATGCAAAGTCATTGTGAATATGCGTACTCCAAATAAGATGATGTCATCAAGTCGATATCAAGTTTTCAGGTCGACAACTTCCGATGTTCAAAGCTTTAGATTTTGAGTTTTCAGAGAGCTGTTACTCCTCTCACAGACATTAAAATAGCATATAATTGACATTATTGAAATCTATGGCTCATAAGCTTTCCGTTGATATATAATTCATCTATTTCATTTTTCACTTCGGATAAGGCCTTTAATACAGAGATAGCATGCGTCATCCTTTACTTCCAGTATAACTTCACACTATAAAATAATAGCTTTCTGGACTAATTTGGTTCAACGACCCCTCACCCGTCAAAATATTTTGCTACCGTATCACACGCCAAGCCAAAGAAGAATAATATCTGCATGGTTGTGTATGATTTACGAAACAAACACAATCATGTATCCTAGGCAACTAATTGGATATCATGACGATGTGGTCGATACATTTAGCCACTGAAATATGTCATATGATAATCGATGGCACGAATCTCCCACACCCAATTTCACATTGGTACTAAGAAGAATAGCCTCGTCGGGTTTCGTCCTCTCAACAATCAATTAAAATGCTCGTGAAAAAAGGCAGTGGAGTTGGTTGACACCCTTTTACCAAAAGTATAATTATTCCCCTCACCATTCCCATTGGATGACGAAAAAAGGAAAATATTGGAGGGAGCGAGAAGCAGTTTTTTTTATTTTTATTTTTAAGCGATACGACATCCTCTAGTTCCCCCATTTGATGGTTGTATATTTCTTGCGTTTCATTAATCGAAGGGGGATGGTGCCTCAGCCCCCCCCCCCCCATGCACCAGTTCCCTTCAATGGATAGATCCACACTACGCCACTGCTAAGGCATTCGTATTATTCCATCGACTAATCAGCATCAATCTCATTCCCACTGCTTGGATTTAGAGGTAGAGCGCGGATGATATTGATTTCTGAAAATTGTCACGATCAAAATGTAATTTGTTGAAAACGGTTGTTCGGTTCAGAGAAGCCGTTCCAGCAGGCAATTTTCATCCATCTTCATTATTTGTATCACTCGCCCCCCCCCCCCCCCCCCCCCCACATTTTCCACTCTGGTGATTGTGATGAACCTGTTAAATGTGCTGACGTTGGTGGTGAATTGAATTGAATTGAAGTATCGATGATTAAGAAAAAAAAAACTAAACTATAGCGCTGTGGTGTAATCCACGAACGAAGGCGCGACCAGATTAGAAGTTGAACGAAAGAAAGTAAGAAAGAGAGAAAGAGAAGAGAAAGATATATATATAGAGAGAGAGAGAGAGAGAGAGAAAGAGAGAGAGAGAGAGAGAGAGAATGGAGAGAGGGAGAGAGAAAGAGAATGGAGAAAGATCGAGAGAGAGAGAGACAGAGAGACGTAGGAAGTCAATGCTCCAAACAGGTAGGCTCTGCTTCAATTCCATTCCTCTATTTGTCGCTCTCGCTCTTTCTCCTCTCCCTCTCTCTCTCCTTCTTACTGTCTTTCTCTCTTTCTTCGCCTCTCTTTCTTTCTTAATGTCTACTTTTCTCCTTCTTTCTTCTTTCTTCCTTCATGATTATCATCCTCCTCCAAACCCCTCCTCCGCTCTCCTCATTTTTTTAAAACACTGAATGAAAAAGACGGGGATGCTAGTCAATAACTACAACAATGAACCAGCTTAGCAATGCATAGTTTTTATCACCAGCTTGTTTTTAATGACGAAAATGTAGGCCTTGATTCTTAACGTATACAGATTTGTATAGCTTCTTAATCTTATCCCACATACCCCGAGTCAGATGGTTGTGTTTACGTCATTGATCTCTTCTCTGTGAATATGATTATATCTGGTACTTTTACATGAAAAATGCTTCCTCCAAATGGGTAGGGAGGGAGTTCCGATAGATGGACAGCAGTTGGAATAAAACTTAAAGGTAAAGAGCAGTTCTAGGCATGCAATTGCATTGTGAAATAAACGTTGTGGAATCGATCAGAAAGTTCAAGTTCAGTATTTATTTAATTCCATTGTAAAAAACAGTAACATCAAAATATTACTTTTACATAAATATTATTAACATAGTACAATATTGACAGTAAAAACAAACAAATAGGAATTAGGTTGCTGTATAAAAACCCTAGAGGGTTTGTCTGGACAGCCACCAGAAAAAAAAACTAGTATAGGAATCATACAAAATAATATATGGTATTTGAATAAACAATAACAAAAACAACAAAAAAAAACAAAGTAGAAAATAAGCAAAAACAAAAACATACATGTAGACCGCACAACCCTAAACAAATTTGCACTGTGGAGTAAGTGAGTGTTTTTATGATGTAAGATTATTAGAAATAAGATATAATTTAAGCTTTCTTAAATATTCAGTATGCTTAACTTTATGAATAAGGGTTTAGTATGTGCCAAGTATGAAGATGATGAGGCAATTCTTACAAATCTCTTTTGCAATATAAAAATGGCTTCCAATTTGGAAGAATATGTATTAGCCCATACGACATTACAGTATGATAAGTAGGGCAGGACAAAAGTATTATACAATGTGATAAGAATGCATTTTGGTAGGATATGGCATAACAATTTGCTGATGACACCGATATTCTGTGATAACTTCTTTCTGACATAAGAAATGTGAGTCTTCCATGATAAATCATGATCAATGTAAACACCCAGAAATTTCGTACAATATACACGTTCAATTGATGAATTATTGAGTTTCACAACTAAGTTTTGCAAAGTACTATACTTTTGTTTCTGTTTCACAGTATAAAATAACATATAATTTGATTTATCTTTATTTAATGTGAGTTTATTGGCATTAAACCATTTAGAGACCTTTAGTAGTTCGTTATTTAAATTAGTTGACAATGATAAATGATCATCTGTTGAGTACAAGATATTGGTGTCATCAGCAAACAATATGAATTTAAATATTTTAGAACAATTTGGGAGATCGTTAATAAACAAAAGAAATAACAAAGGACCTAGAATCGATCCTTGAGGAACACCAAATGAAATATTAGAAGAATCTGAAATGACATTGTTGTAAGACACAACTTGAGTTCGATTATGTAAATAACTTTGAAACCATGAATAAGGTAGTCCTCTAATACCGTAATAACTTAATTTATGTAACAATATTGAGTAATCAATTGAATCGAATGCCTTACTCAGGTCGAGAAAAACACCAACTGTATATAATTTATTTGCAAAAGAATTAACAATATAATCATGTAAGTCAATAAGTGCCATTTCAGTAGAAACATTTTCATAAAACCATATTGAAATTCATTTAATATAGTATTTTTATACAAGAAATCAGAGATCCTATTATAAGCCAGACTTTCTAATATCTTAGAAAAGACGGGAAGAACAGATATTGGTCTATAATTTGAAATATCATGGATATCTTTTTTTTGTAGACAGGTGTAACTTTTGCTGTTTTTAATTTCAAGGGTACTATTCCAGATGAGAATGATAGGTTGTAAATAAAGCATAAAGGCTTCACAATACCATAAATATTTTTTTCACAACAAGGGGACTAATGTCATCAATGCCACTACTACTAGATGACTTCATATTTTTAATAATTTCCAATATTTCAGTTTCTTTTACAGGTTTTAAAAATATGGTGTTGTTACGTGTTGTTATGTTTTTTTCATATTTCCTTTAAAAAGCTGAAATTTAAGTTTATAATAGTTTATGCGTGCACAACGTAATATTTTAGTAACATTATTCCTGACCTTGACACATCTTTTCTTATTGTCATCAGTACAATTTTTCCTATACTTCTTAAACAATTTATTTTTTAATCTTAGCATATAAGTATTGGTGTGTACTGCAAGGTTCTGGAATCATTAATGATAAGAAATTTGGCCCAGTCTTGGTAAAGTTACAAGCACTGTTCACAGAATGATGTTTATGTATCTATATCTATCCAGTCTGAATAGATATAATAGTTTACCACACATATCAATAAATAGTAGGCGGTTTCCCAGCAAAAATTGTATCATCACGTATTAGTCAAAACATATTCTTTCACATGATTGGTAATAAGACCTTTCATTTCATTTCTTGAGAAGGGGGCATTTCCAAAACGGGTCTATACTTTTAAGTCCAGTGTACATTTTTTAATAACAGTCAAGAGGAGAGGGCATGGGAAGGAAAAGTATTGTCGATACTATTTCACCCCTAATTTCGTTGAAAAGCAGTATAGGTGAAACGAGAAATCGACAAGAAAGTTCCCATCTCTAAAAATATTATTTTTCTAAAGAAAGCATGTCGGCCAACTTAAAAGAACAACATTTTGGAGAAAAAAAGTGAATCCTTTTGATTGCTCGTAGAATGATCGATTGGTCCATTAATTTTTCTAGAAATTGTGAAAAAGCCTCGATCAGTAAATCATGCGATTGTCACATCTCCCTTAGACTGGAGCGATCAAACCTCTATCTTTCTCGTATGTTGATTATAAATAGTCTTCGTGATTTATTCAAATGCAGTCGGACAAATCAATCTTGTTTCATGTTCTGGATTATTTAAGGTGACAGAATGAGCGCATATCGAAATCAATCCCTCATCAAGTGTTAAATCGAGGAGGCGCGATGGCTCAGTGGTAGAGCAGTGGTCTCGTGAAAGGGAGGTCCCGAGTTCGAAACCAAGTCAATGCGCTCGTGCCCTTTGGCACTTATTCTCATTAACAAGTCCTCGGAGAAAAGCCGCAGGTCCCCTGGTTGTTAACTTTACTAGCATATACATGCTTTCTAAGCAGTCAGGTAACACAATCATCGTCATCATCATCGTCATCATCTTGCCTAAAAATGAACAACTTCGTTTAAAAATTTCATTCCGCATAATTGATTATGGAAATAACGAAATTGACCCATTCACTCTAATCTTGTCAAAACATCACGATTTTACTACCATCGTGATGTTACGTTGATAAGCCCGGCACTGGCGTCTTTGGCAAGACATTAATCCACGTTTGCCACTCTCCACCCTGGTGTAAATGGGTAACTGTCAATAGCGGGGGGGGGGAGGTAATAATTGCCTAATGCGCTCAGGAAGACCAGCATTGAAGCTGATGAGGCTACCGTGGATAAGCAAAATCAAATTATTGTAATTATCCTCATTATCATGATTATTATTATTAGTAGTAGTAGTAGTATTGATGATGTTGTTTTTGTTATGTTGGACGTTGCTTGTGCTTCTCGCAAGGATAACGATTGTGTCATCATTCAGGAAAAATATCTAGTGCCAGTAACATTTTCTTTAAAAGTTGAGTCGAGTCGGGTCACAAATTTTAATGGTTCGTTCAAATAAGTATTTGTATGCTTATTATACATGTACCAACTCACTGACGAAGAGACAACTTCTATAACAGATAACCTCAGGCAGACCTGTGACAATATTTACATCATTAAAGTAGGCATTAGTACTATGAATTTCTATCAATATAAAACGACCTTCCATTAAAAATGATTTTATATAATCTTGTTATATGAATGTAGACCTATGATATTCAATTCATGTCTCGAATAGGTACTTAGTTTCATCACGTAAGGCGAGATGTAGTCAATGCATACATCCCTCAGACTCTCTTCAACTGTTACAGTGGTGTTTGTGATGCTGGTAGCAAAATAGGCATCATTTCGATTTCGTTAATATCTACGGCTTCAGTAATGAACTGCATGCATAATCATGAAAACAACATTATTGGTGCGTGTTCTGCAAAGTAATTCAACGCATTTTTTTAACTGTGCGATTCCATTTCCACAAGGCGCGCCAAGAACCGTGACGCAGTGACGCAGTCATGCGTCATAAAATGACACGATCTTTGCAACATGCACAAAGGATCGCTGGGGTCTATACGAGAATATCATGAGATGTTGCGTTCCGAAGATCTGCTAGTGAACATCGCAGAAAACCTTTCAGCAGATTCCGCGCTAAGACACGATAGGAACGTTTCGTCACCGAGTAGATGAAGACATTACACAGAGGATTGAGAAGGAGTGGCCAACACACCAACGCCCTGATGATGATCGAAACTTCATCGGTAACCATGGCAACGTATATTTGGCATATTGTGAAGGGTGCCCATGCCGCGACGTAGGTGCCCGTCACCAAAAGTGTCATGCGTATCGCTTTGTGGTTGACATTCTTCTTGGCCACGAGAGGCTTTTCGTCCGGTAAGTCCGGCTCGTCGCTCCCGGCTACTTTGGAGACTCGAGTTGTGAGTTCCTGGACCTGAATACGTCTGACGTGTCTCCTGCTTATGCAGATGATCCGTGCGTACATGATGGCCAGGATGGGAATGAGAGACCAGATACAAGCAGAGAAGATGAGCAGGGAATACACGATGAATTTCGGCTCGTTGAAGGACATGATGCACGCGCCGAGTCTCGTATATTGGACGATTCCCGCGCCGAATGGGTTCACGAATGTTATGATGAGAAGGAACAGTGCCTCGACAATGCACGAACTTGTGGCGATGATGATAGCCTTTCGCCGGTCCATGATGGCCATGTAGCGGAGGGGAGAGGCTATACTGAAGAAGCGATCCAGATTGAGGAGCAGCAAACTAGCGGAGGATAGACCTGCGACGAGCGTCATACCAAAACCAAAGATCTTGCAGACGACATCTCCAAAAGGCCAGTCACCAACGATGGCCGATGGCAAAGCGGGAAGGAGAACGACACCGAGTATGAGGTCAGCGAAGGACAGGCAGTTGTAGAAGACTTTACTAGCGTCGTTGATATCAGGTAGGCGGGGGATGACGATGAGGTTTAACAGGTTGGTAGCGATGATTAGGACGGCGAAGATGAAGATGATCAGGCCTTGAAGAATGAAGATGAGACCGGTAACGTTGTCCTCCTCGTCTGGTCCAAGGGTGTCGTTCAGTGTCTCCATGACTGACTCAACCTGCAAAAGGGTAAATCACAACAAGAAGAACAATTTAATTAGCTGGGTACGTTACATTCATCGAATGGTATAGAGTACAGAAGCTGTGACGTCATAAAAATCTATTTTTAGAATTTCTCAATTTTTTCTTCATTTTCCGAAAGAGCATAACAAATAATGTCCAAATGTTGAAAACCAATTGAATATGTTAAGTATTGTCTGAGATATGACCATCTGAATAAATATATGTCCTATGGGAACTCAGTGATATATGCTCTCGCTCCTAGTGCTTAGGAGCCAGAGCATATAACACTGAGCTCCTATGGGGAGTATATTTAATCAGATGGTCATATCTCAGACAATACTGAACATATTCAATTGGTTTTCGACATTTGGACATTATTTGTTATGCTCTTATGGAAAATGAAGAAAAAATTATAAAATTAGATTTTTGATGACGTCACACTTCACCACTCTGTTGGCTTCCTGTATTTCTAACCAACAACGCCACAGTTTTTTAACGAATAAAAATGAATGGCATCTGTGCGCTTCAAAGGACGTTTTCACTGAGCTTTGTGTCAAAAAATTCAGAAAATATGACGCATATTTCACTTGATATCATCGTAGAAAAAAAAACGACCGTGGTTAACCGCTTTATATCGGAAGGGAGTTTTACTGCGTCATAGATACACACTATGAACATGACGGACAAAGAAAGAGGACAAAATATACAGTTCCTCAGGTAGACAAAAGAACATCCATTCCCTGCTATTATGTAAAAATGTGTAGAACAGGTGTCACATGCATAATTATTCACCTGTTCTACACATTTTACATAATAGCAGTGAAGGGATGTTCTTTTGTCTACCACAGCAATTGTTGAGGGTAGAATGAGGAACTGTATATTTTGTCCTCTTTCTTTGTCCGTCATGTTCATAGTGACATGAATTGTTTGTGGATTACATTAAGGGACAGTTAGCAAATAATTACCGTTGGTGAAGCTGATGGGACAAACTATCACTTCCGAGACGATCTGGATGAAGCTATATTTCCGAATCGAAGCTGAGGAAAGATAGCGTATATTCTGAACGACGGAGAAGTGATAGTTTGCCATCGCCTGAAACCAAAAAGGTGATTATTTGCTTTATATTCCACATTGGAAACATTTCACTTCTTCCGTCATTTTAGAGCAACAAGTCATCAATTAACAGCTAGCAAACGGTGTACGATACGTACAGTACATGCAGTATTTACGTACAAACGTATACGCAACGTATACAATCTTTAGTTAAAGTGCGTTGCACTATACTATCTACACAGTGTAACGAACTTTTCTTCTCCCATCAATGATGGGCGAACTTTCTTTCATCACGTGATTTACTTTTGACCAATCGTAGAGCAAGATTCTTAGTATGTGGAGTATAATACGTTATATCCTATTAGAACGGCGCCGTGTGAATTTCATCATAAATTATGATGCTATTGTTATGATTGGATTAAATTCACGGTTATCGAAAGGAATTTCTGGCCACAGTTACAAATTTCATTAATTTGTTAAGGTCGTCTAGGTCATTATGAACTACAGAGAGAGATTAATGTAGGCCTACCCTGTAACCATCCCACCCCCTTTTGTAAAGGTTATTTGTAGTTCTGGTAAGGACAAAAATATATTCGGACGTAATTAACCAAACAAAAGTTACACATTTTGTTCAGAATTACGAACAAATTTCACCTGCAAAATTTTCAATAATTTATTGCATTTTACCCCGGTCCCAAACATAAAAAAATCCCCTGGACGGCCATGCACTATGGCTCAAGGCATGGGCACACAGAAGATTTTTTTTATGTTGGGAACCGGGGTAAAATGCAATAAATTATTGAAAATTTATTGCATTTTCTGTTTTTTTTTTAAATATTTACGGAAACTGACCCCTACCCTAGCCCCCGCTGCGTACAGTCACGGTTCAGTGACAAAGCAATGGCCTCGTAACTGTGAGGCCCCAGGATCAAAACCGTGTCCATGTGCTATATTAGTGCCCTTTTGTGGGGCATTAATCCTCATTACTGTCATTTATGACTTGAGGGCGTAGGCCCCCTAGTTAATAAGCATAGTAGCATACTCCTGCTTTAGCAGTCCCGCAAAACACACATTGGCAAATTATTATTCAATAAAATCTGAGAATGTATACTATTATCTAGATCTATTATTTTAAATTATTTTAAAAATAATTCCATAAATTGGGATAAAAACAAAATATTCCACCTTTATGAGCGACAGTGTACATACCCCTTTTCCACGCTCTTCTCCATATCATATTCTATATATTTCAATGTAAAATCCCTTTTCTTCGCTCCTTCCTCTCTCTCTCTCTCTCTCTCTCTTTCCCTTTCTCTCTCTCTCTCCCCCTCTTCTTATATCTATACGATTTTTACCTGTATTTCATTTTTTTCCTCTCTATCTCTCTCTCTCTCCATGTCTCTCTTTCTCTGTCTCTCTTCTTCTCTCTCTCTCTCTCGCTCACTTCATTCCTATATTCTTTTCTCTCTTCTATCACCCTTACCATCCCTCTATATCTCTAAAGAGCTACTTATTTCTATCCCTTTCCATTTTTACTTCATCTTTTTCGCTTTCCATTTTCTGTCACTTTCTGCCTGTATATTTCTTTTCCCTTTTTACTCGCTTTCTCCCTTCCATTCTCGTTCTCCCTTCCAAGTCTATTTCTTGCTCCCCGTCTTCCATGTATTTCTCATTTCTATTCAATCTATATGACTTGTATCGTAATCAAAATATATTAAAACGGATGGTTTGTCGCTTTGAATCGGCTTTGCTTGGAATCGAAATAATCTAGATATGTCAATAGTACGCCCCTCTCTTTTAAATGTTGCTGCGTGCGGTTCGCCGGTATTCATTATTCAAAAGCAAAAGCAATGCGGATGAGAAAAAAGACAGGATTTGGAGGGAGACAAAAATACATACTTGCTATTGAAAGCTGATATTTACATCGTAATGATCCGATTACATTCTGACGTTGATCCGATCCAAAACAAACAAAATGCTTAAAAGTCGCTCTCCGAAAGCACATACTCTGGCACGAAAATGAACCCCCATCCATCAAGCATCTATCAGCGTTAAGTTTTAATCAAGTACGGACTGCTTGGGGGATCGAATTTAATTACGACTTGTTTTATATTCACGTTAAAACATGACTATGCTGTGCCCCTCCCAATGTTATCCATGATTGATTGAATGTTTCAATTGAAAGGGACAAATTGACACATTTGTGAATATTCCATATGCCGAAGCCTATCGATTTACCACACTTATAAGTAAGCAAGAAATTAAAATTACTGTCACTATCTCAGATAGAAGCAGTTTTCCTTTTTTTATTTAGATGCTTACTTCTTTGTTGTAGCATCGGCTTATTGAGAATTTAAAGATTTTTTTTATTTTGCTCGGTCTCCACGCTCCCTTGCATAATAAGCATATGATTAAATGCTTCATTATGCACCCCCCCCCCCTTTGTAGCAGTGACCTCTCTGTCCTGTGCAATAAACTCTGGTAGCAATTGAGAAAGGTTGATTGTTATATTACATAAGAACCGATGTATACTGAGAGGGTATGGCGTCATCTAAAAATGAAGAAGAAACAAAAATTACCCAATCTTGCTGAAAATCACAAACACTGTTCAGAGAAAAAGTCAAATGGGACACTACACACACACATTTTACCTGAACATTTTGTTTAAACGTTATCAGCTATAACAATTCCTCATCCGAATATGTGGGGCTATGGTTTTCAGAGGACATTCCTTCGGCAGGTCTATTCTTCCAAACTGACATAACATAATGAAAATCGCTCGTAAATAGTTTTAATTTTTTACCAGAACTCTCTTTAATAACTATAATTATAAAGAGTATTTTCCATATATATTTTCAAGTGCGCTTTGCAATTACATTAACAGAAGAGGTGAATTTTTAGATATTTTTGAAGGTCTTTAACAGAATTAAATCAAACGAAGACCTTTCCAGTCGTGATCGAAATGATACACCTTGTCATGACAATTTACCCACCAGCTTAAGTATGATCACAATTGCTTTTAGCTGTCTCCTAAATCATCACATTCATGTTCCGTTGCATTTAATCAATACATGACGTCGGTGTATAGAAAATTGAATAAATAAAACCGATCATCTGCCTTGCGTATCTATGACGACGCTCTTATCATAATTGATTCCTAATACCCGACGGAATCATTGAAGTCCATCATTGAAGCATTAATACTCCAGCTTCAGTAGCAATTTGTATATATAGTAATATATTTTTCCCTCCCCATTTACTTCGTCAAAGTATTTTTGTTGCTGTTTTTACTTTTCTGTTTGACTGTTTGTTTACTTTGCTGTAAGAGGTGGCAATGTTCTGATAGAGCAATATGACGTGAGATAAACGGAGACGAATGACAATTCTATTTATTGCATTGTGTATCGGTATGATGTGTTACAAGAAACCTAATATGACACCTTAGACATGTTAGGTGATAATGGAAAAATAAGAGGAAAAACAAGAAATAATAATGACAATTAAGGTAATCAATTAGCGATTGACAGTCAAGATCAATCAATTGACAACTCACAGTTTTGACATGGTTCAGGTTATCCTTATTTCATTAGTATTATGATCGATATTGATTGAAAATTAATCTTCTTCAATACATCTCTTTTTTGTTTACATGTTATGTTAAGGTATTATCTACCATCAATAATGAGTATTTGAATATCAAACATAGAAGAATGAAAGACGTTTATGGATCATGTTTTGAATAGTTGGGTAAACTTGAATAAAGAAGTACAAGAAAGCAATGACACAACAGTTGCCTGACCACCAGTTGGTAAGGTAAGTTAGACCTTTTCATTTTAATATCCTTTTTCTTCCCATTAAATCCCAAACGTCTATACTGACCTGTTACAATGTTGTTTTGATTTTTTTCGGCTTCAATACAAACCAACTTCACGTGTTTTTTTCCTATGACATATTTCAAAGAAAAATTAAATCAGTGAAAAATAAAGACCAAAGGAACTTTAAAAGATACCGTCATTCCCATACCCTTTCTCTACCATTACTTCCTTAGTTTTCAAATCCTTTCTTTGACGCCATCCGCGGTTTTCCTGTTTGCCTACTATAATCACCTGTTTGCCTGACCTAATCATAAACTGTGGTCAGGAGAAGATTACCATTGATGGTAAATTTGCAATCAATGGTAATTTCCATGGAAACCTTGAATTGATTTGCTGTTGACTGATGTTACCATGGTAGTTAATGTTGATGGTAAACTTACCATCAAGGGTACGTTTTACGCAACGGGGGTCACTAAATGTGAGAAATTTGCTAGTAGAAAAGTCCTACTAAATATAGCCCTCTTTAAATGCCCGTATCATTGTAACATGACTAAAAAAGTATCTACCAAACTTTCAAGTCACGTGTCCCTACCAGTACGCCAGTGGTCCCATTAACTCATTTTTGTGTGCAGTGAAAGTGACGTTTTAGCAAGACTAGCTGGGTCAATTTCTTCTTATTTCGGTGATTCTAAAACCTCACAGTACACACAAAATTATAATAATACATAATCAACCCTTTGCCATTTCAACCTGACAGTTTCTTTCACAATGTGATTGCGTGACTAGAGTTCAATTTTATATTTAAGAAAAGGGTTATCAACCTCACTGGCTAGAAACATTTGTTGTCGTGAGGAGTGAAATAGATCATTCATAATGCAGTACAATATGACAGGTGAATTTCGAAAAGCTGCTGTGCTGTTTTTAAACTGGGCGGATGTTTTGAAAGGGACCGCCCGAAATAATATTGATCGGTTTGAACTTTGAGATTTGATGAAGAGACTTGAACAGTAGTGACCCGTACTGGGTACGTTTGTTTGTTTGTTTTTATGCCTTTTTTAATCTTAAAAATACACGGTGCACCTGGTTAGCAAGGCGAAATAAATATTGTAAAGTGCTATATTGAACTGAATAGAATTGAATTTATTTTCTTCTTCAACATACAAATCAAATTACATTTTAGCGAAACAACAATATATGAAATTCTAAACATTATAATCATTTTTTATTTAAAACTGCGATTGTTTCTTCATTTCAAGAAGGAAATAACAGAAATACATTCATAGGCGTCTTACAAATTAATAACTTCCGTATAGTTCATAAATCAGAATCATAAATGTGAACAAAACGAAAGAGAAATTCGTTGGTAGTAATTCTCCGGTGAATGATCTTCAATGGGAATGTTCGAATTTTTGTTTCTTAAGTAGTAGTAGTCTTGAATGCTTTAACAAAATGGTCTTGCCATTGAATACAATTATCTGGACTTAAATTCAAATCATCTTCCCATTTTCTTTAATGGTTTGTCTTTTCAAAACTCAAGGATATTTGTGTCACAAATACCAAATAACAAATTTTAGTAGGTTTCTTTTTGGACAAAAACAAAAAAGTTTGTTACCTTCAAAGCTAGGATTACAAATTCTTTGGGTAAAAACTTTCTTTCAAGTTGACCTGATTGCGTAAACAGTAGCACTATAATACATAAACTGAGTTAAATTCAGTTAAAAATCATGTTGAACGTCTGAAAATGTTTTGAAGCTACCATCTCCTTTCAAAATATCGTGTATGTATTTCACTCCTGAATCATACCATTTTCTATACAATTTAATTCTACCGTCTATTTTGATGGCAGAGTTATTCCATATAAGTTGTAAACATAATATCCATATCCATATCGTTAAGACATCCAACCAGAATTGAATTATTGAAAAGGAATGTATATCTCCCGCCTGAAAGTTACAGCTAAAAATAATTTCTCCCCATAATGTTTCATTTGGCTTGGACAAAAAGTCTTCAAAATACCTTATTTTATTTATCCAAAACTCTCTTTTCCCATGCATTTTTTAGTGCACTACAAAAGCTCTTAATATGAATCATTTTCAACCCCCATCTTCATTTCTATCGAACATAATATTTCTCTTGTTCCGATCTGTTTTCCCACTCCATAAAAAAATAAAGCACATCCTTTGCAATGTGACGAAAAAACTATCCGGTAGATCTGGCAGATTACTAAAGAAATAAACGGATTTAGGTCTAACTAGTGATTTCATTACTGTAATTTTCTCAAGTACAGTCAAGTTTCGATTACATAATATACCTGTAAAATGTCCCAATCTCACAATTTTACTCGTTAGTTTATTATTAGTTTAGTACAATGATAAAATATCAAAGCAATTCGAGAGATAAAGTTCAGTGGCTACAATATAAATAAGAGTATCATCTCTGTATTGACTTATCTGCACTTCATTGCCTTTGAATTTAAAACCCTCTTTATGAGTGCTCCCTCTCAACATGATACCTAGAATTTCAGCGCCGATTAAAAACAAGTAGGGGGAAAGAAGACATCCCTGCCTGATCCCCCTTTGTAGAGTGAAAACTGATGGCAAGTATCCGTCATTTATCACACAACTCTCAATATCTTTATCAAGTTAATAATGGTTTTGAATGTACACCCAAATCCAAATTTGGTTAAACATATATCTAAAAATGTCCATTCTATCGAATCAAAAGCTTTCTCAAAATCAATCGAGGAAACTTTATCCCCTATTGAATATTTTTTGCCCAGATCAATTGAGTCTTTAAACAAATAAATATCTTCACCTATGATTATATCTACCTTTAAGAAATCCAGTCAGAAAATAAATTTGAATATAAATATCTAATAATTATCACTACCATAATTATTATGATATCACTTTAGTTTCATCGGTGTCATCATCATCATCACTGAGCATCATTACAACTATCATTATTAATGTTGGTTTTGTTATTATTACGTCGATGAGTATGAATAATGGTATCATTATCGTTACAAAAATGAAAATCGATTTTTAATACGTAGTTACCAATATTTATGTAGATAAAAGTGCGTTTGATATAAGAAGAAAGGATGTAAAGAAAGTATATGAAATGCGTTAAAAGTGATTATCAAATGAAAATGAAAGAAAAATTGTTTTCGCTGACTTTGCTAGATTTATCACACGCAAGCCATATTCCATGCACTTCATGCATCATAATTAATGTACTTCATGAATAATCGATTTTTCTTTTAGAAAAAATATATTGAGTTTAACCGGATTGAAGAAAACCATATCGTTAAGACATCCAACCAGAATTGATTTATTGCATAGGAATGTATATCTCCTGCCTGAAAGTAACAGCTACAAACAATTTCTTCCCCATAATGTTTCATTTGGCATTGACAAAAACAAATTCTTTTTTAGAACAAATCGTTATGTTTCTTGTTTTGGTTTTGTATTCGTTTTTCTATTTATTAAATTATATAATTACCAAATAGTTATGCGTCCATCGAATATCAAGTGTTTGGCGGTTGAATTTGAAATGTTTCTTTGAGCATCAGTAGGCTTCGGAATGACATATTCTAACATCATGCTAAATCTTTCTCTTCATGTTGATTCGTTCGCTTCGGGTTGCCATGGTGACTTCCTGGAAGCTTTATATGTAGGCGAAACACGGCGGGAAAACTATTCTGACAGTGTGGTGTTTTGTTTTAATGCAGGAGGGTCCTATACCGATCACGCATCTATGTAAATACGCGTACAAACAAAGTCCCTGGTAGTCGTGTTGCGCGTGGCTTGAACATAGGTCAGTCCATACATCAGATGCGGAATAATTCGACCGAGGTGGGAGGCAAGGGGCAGGATGGCGTATATCTGGGTTGCTCTCAAGCCATAAAGTCTGTCAAATTGTATTTAACTTATATTGGAGTTTCAGGGGGCTGGGTGTACGCCGGCTCCATTATATATGCTGTATAGGCCACCTAAATTGTTCGGGTATGATTGTCCATGCAAATCGTTTTCAAACAGTTCGGCTATGCGGCAATTCGTAATACCAATGATTTTTCACAGTAGCGGGATCGCAAGTGTATTCTAAAAATATACTTAAGGGCAATTTCAATTCCCTTTTGTATACATCCCAAAGAAATCACAATTAGATTAAGTAATGTGTTAATGTAATATTCCCATATTTCAATAGGTCACGTACAAGCCCCTTGAAAATGCCTTGTGCTAATTTTTCGAAAATAGTTGCGATCGTGCAGCATAAACTATACACATTGGCGAATCTTTTTTAATTTACGGATGTTTGTTTTTTATATCAAAAAATAAACATTCCCATCAAACATATCTTGACTTCAAGCTAATAAGAATCGCCAGATTCATATACTGCAGCCTTTACGTTTGATTTTTGTTTATATTTATTATTACCACTCTTTATTCAAAGCCCTAGAGGCATTTATGTTTAGAATTGCGAACCAGCAGACCATAAAGAAAAACATTACAATACAGAAGTTTGTATGGAATGTATAGCAAATTTAAATGGACAGAGTGTCTAGAAACGTAACAAACCCGCCTTCAATCCCTCTGTAATATTCATGTTATCAGAAGAAATAATTTGTTTAGCAATACGAGGGAAAGATTTATGTTTATTCATGCAATATGACAGATACGGCGAGACGTTCCCAATTGTATGTGCAAATATTGAAGTGGTATATCTATCTCGATACTCTCTTACTGGAATGATAAATTGGGCTGCTCTAAATTTGTAGACAGATTCTTGATTAGTTTTCGCCGTTGCCTGTTTGCAGAACAGTATACAAACACCTGAAATCGAATAAAACGAAGTTGTAAAATGCGTTCAAGCGAGGGAGCTGGCATGACATTGAGAATAATTTTGTTTTGATTCTTTTTCCAGAGACACAAAGATTGAACGGAGAACTAATGTATTCTTGTGCATCTCGTCTGACTGTTTAGAAAGTAAGCTTGGCGCAATCGTGAAGTATATGGAACATACAGTGAAGATTTGTGGCTTAACGTTTTTCTTCACATTTTCGCATTAACAAATGCACATGACATAGGAAACTTGAACCAATGAACTTCCAAGAAAGTCCATCAGAAAAACGAATTATTCGTGAAGTGCATGGGGGATAGTCAATCGATAATCGGTATCATAATTTGCTTTGGTCATTAAGAATTGGCGCCGATCAATTATTGTATGCACTATAGAATGAGTGACGTTTACAGATACGAAATCAATAGCGGACTGGTTCTGACTCTCTGCGAACAAGGGAAGGAATCGATTTATTAAAGTGAAGGGCAATTAATTGTTTATTTAACAACAATAATGATCAAAGAAAATACGAGCTGGGAATATGAGGTCAGAGAAATTCAATATACAAGGAGTTCAAGGCTGTACATCATCTTTTTTTCCCTTCATTTCTCTGCTCCTCTAATTTAAAGGTGGGTCCAGGATTCTGTGAAAACGGGACGGGGCAATTCTCTATAAAAAGGTCTGACAAGCCCCCCAAAATAATAACTGTGATAACAATGATACTAATATTATTAATAATGTATAGTAATCATTATAATCCTAATTAATAATTAATGATAAAAACAATAATAATAATCATCATCAGTAACGATGTTGATAATAATGATGAGGATGATAATAAGCGATAATAATGATGACAACAATAATACTAATACTGATAATAACAATAACAGTAACAACAACAGTTTTTAAATAATGCAACTTGTCTTAATTATTTTCAGATGACCATAGGGTCTCAAGTTTGAATAATAATTAGAAGGCAATTGCTACTCCTCCACCCCCATCCCCTCCTCATCCGCTACCTATCAAACCTCAGTAATTAATAGGTAGAGGAAATTGATCGTCAGTGGTCGTCGAGCGATGTTTAAGACACCTAATCAATTTTCTTGCCAGTTCCGCCTTTCCTTTGAAGGAGGGGAAGAATCGATTACACAAATCCAAGCAAAGGTTTGTGTACATTAGCTTTCGTATCATCACTTGATAATGCATGAAAACTAATCCCGTCGTCCACATATTCCACAAAACTTTGCCTGCTCCGGCGTTTGATATAGCAAAATATGAGAACCGATGAAAACAGAATTCCCCGAGTGATTTTCATGTTTTTAACCGCGGCCGCAAGCAGGGGTTGAAATATATCAGCACGAGGGAAATTTGTGACTTTGGAGATAAATATATGTTATATTTAACAACAATGATGGTGTTTTATTGATCTCATGCCTTGCTGACTTCGTAGATGAATATAATTGAAGAACGATGAAGGTGTTTTAATGATCTCATCACGGGTGTCGATTTTTATCCGTGGTTGGGGGGATGGTAGGTGCCAAGATATTTTCGGCAATGGATCAAGCAACCAAGAGGTAGAAGCGTGTGGCAGGTTGCACCCCATCCCCAAGCGCGTAGTTAGGATTTCATTTTAGGGGGGGGTAGTGAACACACGAAGCGCGCTCCCTAGGGGGTTGGGTGCAGGGAGGGAGGAGTTTCCCCATTCCCCCGCGAAGCGCGGAAGCTTTGACGCTTCACTAAATTATTAGAGAAAGAAGACGATTCGTTGGAACGTTCTCGACTCTTAATCCTTGTTTGAATCAAGTTCCCCTTCCTCCGCGCGTAGCGCTAAAGCTCTGACGTTTCATTAGATTATAAAAGGAAGAAGACGATTCGATGTACCATTCTCGACTCTTAATCCTTAATGTTTAAACCTTAAACCTTAAACCGACTCTTAATCCTTAATGTTTAAACCAAGTTCCCCCCCCCCCTCTCCTGCGCGAAGAGGGTTAAGCTTTGACGTTTCAAATAATTATTACTCTTAATCCATGTACGAATTCATTTTCGTCCATCTCACGCGAAGCGCGGAAACTTTCACGTTTCATTAAATTATTAGAGAAAGAAGACGATTCGTTGTATCGTGTCCTTGTCTGAGTGCAACCCCACCCTCCCGCGCGAAGCGCGGAAGCTTTGACGGTTCAATAAATTATTACTCTTAATCCTTGTCTATATTCATTTTCGCCCATCCCGCACGAAGCGCGTAAGCTTTACCGTTTTATTTAATTATTAGAGAAGGAAGACGATTCGTTGTATCGTGTCCTTGTCTGAATTCAGTTTCCCCCCATATACGGTTGTCTCATTTATTTCGTATGAAAATGAGATAGCAAAATGTGTATATTGATGGTGATCTTGCGAGTATTAACCATGAACTACTCTCATCGGGCTCTCATCATTCATTTTTTTCCTTTTTTTTTGGATGGTGAATTATTGGGGGGATGATTGTACAGGCCACCCACCCCCCCCCCCCCCACCTGAAATATTGGGGGGATATATCCCCCCACCCCCCCCCCCCCCCCCGGGGATCGACACCCATGGATCTCATGCCTTGCTTCTTTGGAGTCAAGCCCTCTCATTCAGGCTGGCTTCGATATATATACATTGCACACTTATATATATAAAGTGCGTGCTTTGGGCTTAACACAGAAATAGCAGCCCCATTTAATTCAAGGATATTCCACATATTACACTCGAAGAGAAAGAGACTACTGAGCTCTAAAAATGCTTAACACGAACCCCAACTACCATGACAATACAACTAATGATAATATCACCAACAGTAAATACATTTCATTTCACACTAGACCTCATCAGATGCATTTTTAACATGTCTAGCTACAGCTGAAGCAGTATGATAACATCTACATTTACACGACACAGGACTCTTGCGCCTTATGCCGGGTCCCGTATGACTAATGACTCATATACCCTAGAAACTTTCAGTATATACATATACCCATTAAACTCACCTGTGCGGCATTATGGTCTCGTATGACTCAAGAATCCTAGACAGTTTCAGTATATGTATACCCATCAACCTCACCTGGGCGGCATGGGTGGAGAGTAGTAAATGTAAATAAAGCCTTTTACCAATTGACATTAGTGTCGTGGCAGCATGGCGTTCAAGCATCCAAGTTATTTTTTTTATTTGTTGGATAACCTGTTTAGTACCCCGTTGCATAAAGCTTAGCTTACATTATATTGATGGTAAATTTACCATAAATGGTAACTTCCATGGAATCCTTGATTTAATTGGTTGTTAAGTGATCTTAATGAGGGCTGCGGGCACGTCAAGCTACTTGGTTTATTTATGTAGACCTCCTGCATCTAATGTATGTTAATTGTACATTCAATTTGTTTAATTTTGTTTATTATCTGTATAAAATTATGTACACTTAAACTATTTTATCAAACCATATTATGTTCATGAAAATGTATGATGAAAAAAAAAAAAAAAAAAGATGCGGAAACCAATAAATCAAATCAAATCAAATCTTGTCATGGTATTTAATTTGATGGCAAAGATACCATCGGTGCCCAGGTACCCATTTACATCACCTGGGTGAAGGGTGGTAAATGTTTTAAAATATTTTGCCTCACGACATTACCGCCGTGCCAGACAATTAATGTCAACGCATTTACGGAATTTCCTCTAACCGCTATACTTACCTCACTTGGGTCATGAGTGGCAAATGTAGACTAATGTCTTGCCAAAGGACATTAGTGCCGTGACAGGGATGCGAATCACCTACCATGTGATACACAGTCCAAGGGAATTATCCACTAGGTCACGACACCTTTGTCCAAGGCCAGGAAGTGGCTTGAGTATGACAATTGAAGACGAAATTCACCTTGACCACGGAAAAATACAGGTCGATAGAAGATTATTACTGACTGCACACCATTCATACTGGTCAATCCACCATATTGACGTTGTCAACATCTGTATATGAACACAATGCATCGACCCTATTGCATTTCATCATGAAGGAAAAAATGTAATTCACTGACAATAAAATGAAAATAATTAAGGCTATGTTCAGTGTTGTTACTCTTCGGATATCAATCAAATATTGTATATTTTATTGACATGTGTAATATTGCGATTTGAATGATCTTTCTAAGATTTAAAAATCGCCCCTGTTGATAGAAATCTACACACGCCTCTTAAATAATCCAAAGACACGAAAGGTGAACTTCAAAGCTTTACTGAAATAGTGGTAGCTATCATTTTGTTAAAGTCACATCGTTCTTGGAGTGGCTTTTATCGTCTGAATTGTATTTAAAAAAATACTCTTGACTTAGGCTAAAGAATGATTTTCATCTACAACTTGTCAGGAGGATTTATTTTAAGGGCTAAATATTGATCACATATTGTTCTATAATTTAGCAACAATAACATTTTGTTTAAGTCTGTACATTGTAAATGTCTCTGAAAAAGATATACATGGTCAAGAAGGTTGTTGAAAAATTGAAAAAATGAACAATTTCAATCGAAAAACAATGATTTTGAATCTCTCAACGTGTTGCTAATTTAAGATTTTGTTTTTAAATTCCTGACGTCTTACGCAATATATTCATGAAACAAATATATATGCAATGTGTGCAGAATTTTTTCCCCTTTCTACTCATGCATCTAGCATATTTTTGTAGGGATCTGAATCAAAAGATATGGTGCCCAACCACAACATATGAAATGGCTGTCTCGATCAGAAACTTTTGTTTTATGAATAGAAATTTAAAATCGATGTTTTCTTAGACATTAAAATAAATAAATTGATAAAAAAAAAGTTACGCAGGTGCAGGCGCGGGTACTTGACGTTGCATGTATATTCCCAATAAAATACTGATAGAAAAATACAATATATCATTGCATTTTTACCCCTTTTTTGTTTGTTTATCGAGAACCTTCTGAAAGTAATGTTTTGTAAAGTTGCACCGATGAAAGTATCACGATATATTTGAATTAGAGGTGATATAGCATTGGTTTAAACTCCTTCACACTCACCCTAGATTTCAACTTGGAAACAAAATTATAACCAAAGTGTTTGTCCGCTTCAATAATAGGGACTTTTAGATTCTGCACGACGAGAACGTGGACTGCCCTTTTAAGGCAATGGGTGGTATTCTCATACTCATTCTCATTCTCATTCTCATAAGCCGGGACTAAGTCCAGACTAAACAAGAATTTTAGTTCACACTTCTATGGAATGCTAGGTGTCATCTTCCTCCTTCAATATTCATGACAAGATAACTCTACCAAAGACTTTGTTTAAATTCAGTCCACACTCATATTATCTTTTTCTTCCCATTTCATTGCAAAATTTATATTTTGGACACTTTTCATTGCAGGATTAAAATAATCTGTACAGGGTAAATGGGTTGACAGCACTGGCAGTGACGTCACATTGCCTTAAAAGGGCAATCCGCGTTCTCGTCGTGCAGAATCTTAAAGTCCCTAATAATTGGGCAGTGAGGAACAACACTGGAAAAAGTGAACTATCAGATTTTAATAACGACCAACTGATCACTTTCATTCCATTTAGATTTCATTTGGAGCAACCTCTAATACTACTTCGGTGAGCAAGAAATTCTCTTTATATAATTATAGTTCAAGGGTATCGTTTATTGAAAGAAAATTAGAATGATGATTATTCCGAAGCAGCGGATAGGAAATTGAATCCTTTATATCTGTGAATAATATGAAAATTTAAGAGCAAGCGGAATACGACATATTAAAGATAATGTTTAGACACGATGATTTGACCTTTAAAGGTATTAATCTCCGTATAAACAGATTCTTCCTGTATTTAGCTCATGCTGCAATCATTATTATAAACCTTTAGGTCAGTCAGGAATCCCATGAATTTCACAAGCCGATCGCCAGTCTTATTATCAAGATAATTTAGATTGGACATCAAAATTTCTAAAATCGTTTACACAACGGTTCTTATAACAATACAGTCTAGTGGGGAAATAGAATATAGTAAAACCGGTCACTAATAGATTTTTATTTTTTGAGGCACTTCATGATCATTTTGAAGAGCAATTTGTTTAGGTCTTCAATATTACAACATAACACAGAGACTGATAACACGTACGGCCATGCATCTCAGATTCAACATTGTTAAAGGAATTAATCTACTTCCAGTGAAATTCCCTTGCCCCGTTAAAATCTTTATAATATATGTTACAAGTTTTGTCTTTTCTTTACTCTTGTCGAAGAAATTGGAACATACATTTTGTATTTCATCATGATGTGTTTCTTTGTTTGAAAATCTGTATATTCTTTGTTTGCTTAGTCTACTCTTTAGTCGGCAACTATCACATGACCGTCACGGAATTAACAATTTCCCAACGATATCCTTCATCGTAGAAAACAAGTATCAGGACCAGGGCTTCTACTTTCAAGGAAATTTCCCTATTTATTGACAAAAAAATAAGGAATTTCGCAAGTGCCATTGAAGGAGATTTTAAAGTAAATTGATCAATTCAAGGGCATTAGGAAATGCAGAGTTAAATTCTCGGAAAATCAAAATGAATTTCAAGAAATTACGGGAAAAAGTAAATTTGTTTAGCTTTAGAATTTTTTTAAATCTGTTTCTCCTTTAATAATTGTAAAGTTTTGATCGATCGCTCGCTAGCAAAATGTAAAATTAAAACTCGATGTTCTAGTGCAACGAAGGTCATATGACGTGAGCCTCCATCGAATTCCAGAAAATTTGGTGTTTTATTTCAAGAATTTTTATTTAGACGAGTGGAAAAACTGATCAGGACAAATGACTTGTGAAATCGAAAGCCATATAACCTAACCGCTGCTGTAAAGTAGCATGATAGATATGTTACTTCCGATTATCATAATTCGACGTGTTAGGCATGATCACCGATGATGGTCCAAGTTAACTCTTTGATTGCCAGCTATGAGATTTGTATGCAGTTTTTTTTTTGGGGGGGGGGGGTGCAACATTGGTACGGCAAGTGTTAACGACTTGTCACGTCGTGAAGTTGAGACTCATCATTCTTTAGAAACTGACGTGATTGTATTTACTTCGGAAGTCCATACATTTATATTACCGATCGAATTTATTTGTCATCTGCATCAGTGCTTCAGATTGATTTCCATATATCCGCACGATCATGCACGATAAATCAATAGTAGATGTGAAAATGCTCAAAATCATTTTTGTATTTTCCTTGCCAATAATTATCGGCTTTCTGCTTATATCGTGACATATCTCTGTACAATGCTCGTAAATAGGAGGACAATGTTTTGAATTATCAATTAGAAAGAAGTTTCTTCCTGCACTTTTTGTGTGCTTAGAAAAGACCATTACAATCAGCAATAATGACAACTTGTAAAGGTTATCACTCTTTAATAATACTGTACGACACGAAATGGCTGTTGCAGAAAATAAAGTTGCAGCAATAAGGGAGTTTACAGATACAATCTGCGCATGGGCAGATAAAGGTCATTTGTACCAAAAAGGTAAAACCCACAGAGATGAATACAGGATATGCGCTCATGAAAGTTATGTAACATTATTCATTTATGCACCAACGGTACATTCTATGATACACAGGTGAAAGTATTCTTTTCAAGAGGGCAAACAAAAGGTATTCATGAAGCACATCTAAGACTTTGGCGGTTATTTTTCTAATATGCTCAAAGTGGAACTTCTCCATGTGTAAAAGATCTGTGGATATTTGGGGTCATTTGTACCATGTGCTATCGGGTGTTCGTGTCTTCGGGTTACACGAACTTTCGTGAAGCAGCAAGCCTTAATTCCCGAAGGGGCGGGCATAACGTTTGTGAAGTACACCCCTCTTACCGTGAAAGCGCCGGGTCCAGATTATCCGACACTTTGTGGATTAATTACAAGAAATCTACGAAAAGTCGCTTCTCTACCAGAAATTTTGTAATACGAAACAAAAAATCACAAAGAGTATAGGGCAGGGATAGACACGTCTTTATTGTCTTATTTCACGAGTTTGTTTCATAAATGTACATGTAAAAAGATTTGCCTTATCTGAAGGACGGTCGTAGAAGAAAATATGATTATATTCATTCAGTGTACCCGGCCTTTCGTGAATATAGGGGCAGGATTTTACGAAATGTAAAGTGTTACCTGTAGGGGTATCGATTTGTATCCGTGGCTGGGGGGGGGGGGGGATGATAGGTGCCCAAATATTTTCGGCATTGGATCAAAGCAACCAAGAGGTAGAAGAGTGTAGCAGGTTGCTCCCCCTCCCTCAGTTCCAAGTTATTAACTTTTTCAAGTCACCCTCAATACAGATAACATTTCAGAGAATATAAGAGTGGGAATAAAATTAATAACATGCTAAATGCTAGTCCTAACTCTCGCCTGTAGTGTAGGCCTACCAGACTGATATCATCTATTTTTAAACAAAATTTAGACATTACCAAAAAAAAATCCAATGTTGAGGGATATCAACTTGTGAAAGTATTATGTTACCAGTGGGCAAATGCATTAAAAAGCAACCAGGAAAGGTTCATGTAGACAGACAATTCTTTATTTCCTGGTGATAGAAACATGCATTTTATGAATATTGATGTCTCCAAACAACATTCATCGTGAAAAACTCATTCCGATATTCTGTGTAAGGAGATCTAAAAAAAAACATAGTTCTCATCTTTTGGTTCTTCATTTGACTCTCATCTTTCTTTAATTAAAACAACTGAATCCTCTCTGCGGGAAACTCAATTCAATGAAACAGAATATCACTGATGCAAAATTTGGTTCTCAAAATGACAGAAAATTTCCAGTCCTGATCTCATACAAACTGTCCGTTTCTTAAAAACATAAAATAAAAACTTACGTTCCAACTACCAAACAACAAACTTCCATTATCTCCTTCTTCACCCAGATATACTTATCATACCAGATACGCTCTAAAATATAAGCATAATATTCCCTTTAAGGCCCTGACCAGAGCACTATTTTTTTCAAAAACTATAACCGGTCTCAGAAGGTGCATTATTATTGGAAGGGTGTTATAAACAAAACTTCAAACTTAATAACATTCTAACCTTCAAAAACACCTTAACTATCTTATGCCTGTTACGTTTGAATACAATACAACGGCCTACATCAGCTTTTCAATAAAATAAAATTGTGACATAATAATCTTTCTCCAAAATATCGTATTCTGTTGTATTGCTTGTTTATGCACATACAAAGAGCCTATTTTCAAGAGGCACTAGATCCCTGTGTGTAACTTAAGAAAAAACTCTTTGTTTACCCGAATTTGTTCAGGTGTCTATGGAAAATTGTTATTAAAAGATGCATGTGTTCATAATTTCTCTCGTAATTTTGATTAATAATTTTGTTCAAGGTAAATAGAGGAAAATGTATATCATTATCTCCATTTGCTATCAAAAGATTTTGCTCCTTTCGGAAAATAGCTCTTCAAATGTTTTACATGTAGAGATATAAATAAACAAAGAAATGGATGGAATCAATAAAACAAAATAGATACTGAGTATGAATCAGGGAACAAACTGACAGTTTCGTCTCCTACATGCTGCCATTTGGACAAAACATAGCTTTAAAAATCACTTCAGATTGAACTGGCCAAAAGTCATGTGATATTCTTGCTCAGATGCTTTCCTTTACCTTTAAGAGTTTTTTTATATTGAGGAATTGGTTGATAATTTTTCTTGGCAATAATGCCCATATGGGGCCATGTTTCAGAGAATATGGGACCCATGTGGGTCCCACATGGGCTTGCTACCTGGGTTATTATCCTCTCTGTCTCTCATTATCTCTCTCTCCCACTCTCTACTTCTTTTTTTGCACTTTTGCGCTTCGCGCTTGACATTTAGCTCGTTGCTTTTCAACGCTGCGGCTTTGCATTTGGCGCACTGCATTTCTATGATGCTGTTGATTGAATAAATTGAATAAATTGATCAATTCCTGATGAAGCCGTATGAGCGAGAATTCAATTTATTCTTGTCTCATATACGGTTGTCTCATTTATTTCGTTTTCTATTTATATATGTATGTATTATGAAAATGAGATGGCAAAATGTGTATATTGATGGTCATCTTGCGAGTAATAACCATTAACTACTCTCATCCGGCTCTCATCATCTCGTTTTTTTGTTTTTTGTTGATGGTGAATTATTGGGGAGGGGATGATTGTACAGGCCACCCCCCCCCCCCACCTGAAATATTTTTGGGGATATACCCCCCCCCCCATCCCCCCCCCCCCCCCCGGGGGATCGACACCCATGGTTACCTGACAACCCGAGCCGACGCGAAAACCCGAGGGAACAGTAAGCCCTTCATTATTACGATTCAATGTGCAATTACCGGAGAGTAATGGCTATAAAACACCCCATAACAAGAGTGCAGTGCGAAATACAATTTTTTGCAACCGTAAGCATTCATAAAATATCATCCCAAGATGAGCGGACACAAAGGGGTTATAGAAATAAGGTGTAGAAAATGGAAAGGGTGGATGATGAGAATTAGAGAGGCATAGAGTGATTGAAAGAGAGGAGAGTTAAGAACATTACTTGAACTGTATAAAATCCTCGACACATCGGAGGGGATAATTTCCCTGTCTTTGCTTAAAAAGCCATCGATAGTTGGGTTAAAACCCATTAAAGGGGCACTTTGAATCCAAGATAAAGTACCCTGACTTTGTTTCTTTTATCATTTTTTGTTGTTGTATATATACCCTGAATAATTTCCTTACGTTTGTATGATTATGTCCTGTCCTCACCTGTGCTCACCGTCGTCTTCTTGTGCCTCTTTAGAATTCAATAACCTTTTTTTGCTTTGCTTTTTATTTTTTATATTGCAGATTACCTTCTTAATAATGAGATTACCCCTTTTTTTTTAGGGGGGGGGGCTGAGTGTCAGGATGGTTTATTAAAATTGTGGTACCGTTTAAATTATTCCAAAATTCATTCTTGTTAATTTTAGTATTGATATGGTCTTGCTGAATTACTTATTTAAAGTGTTTTGGAAAATAAGAGATACGACAAACAAAAAAACAAAACCTAGTGATGTATTTATTTGAAATTAAATTCGCTATATATTATGGTAATGTTGGTCTCCCTCTTATGGTGTATACGGTGTAACGCACACAAATATATTATTAAGAAAATAAATTTATGTTTTGGCACAATAACAAAAGATTTAATTGGCTTTACATTTTATTTATAATTTTTCAAACATATATGCACATGCAATAAAAAGGGTTACTACACTAAAATGCCTTAACCCAAACGGTGTTATTCTCAGGTACTGGCATTTGAAAGTTGGAAATTCCTTGAAATCACAAGACGTAAGAAAAGACAATAATGATTTTGATTTGGAAATTAATCTAAAATTGTTAATCAAACCGTAATAATAATTAGGTTTCATTTTGAAAATTATTTTATTTGGGCGACATTTAGACGAAATTTCAAACCCCATTTCACATTAGTTCGTAGCACTGTATTGCCCAAATATATTGCTTCCTACAGCTAATGTTATTACTTCTGTCAATGCCATTCCATGAGCATTGTTCATGTTTGATAAGGAATTTCATGATACATCATTACTTATGCATGGACTTTGAAAACAATACTAATACGTGGATAATGTAACATCCAACAGTCACGAAGCATGTAATTCAAATACTTCTATGATGATATGATCATATTTATACCAATGTTGTACGGTTGATATGAGTATTGATTCGGCTACAGAGTGGTGGGGGAGTTGGGGGCAATATTATTTTGGAAATCTTTGCCTTCCCCTTTTCAAACGCTTTATTTTGTCAAAGGTGTGACGGTCCGATGTCTAATGTTTTGTTTTTATGAATACGAATTAAAGTTATTTTAATACCGTGATACCTTTTGCTCAAAGATCAAACGGTATAAGGTGTTTCTTTGTGTTTAGGAAATTTTGAACATCACCATTATCTAGCTATACCACTTAGAATATGAGAAATGGGGGTGCCCAAGCTACATGTATGAGCTTTTCACCACAATTTCTTCACGTTTTCGTCCTAAATAGCTTCTTATCATGCATTACCAAAGTATGAATCAATTGCTTAGTTAAGCACTTTTTGAGTTTCATTTTGACCTAAAGGTTTATAATTATGATTGCAGCATTAGGCTAAATCAATGATTGCTTTTAGAATCTGAGGCAAACATACCCAATCCCTTTAATGGGGTTTTTGTGTAGGCCTAGCAGACATTTACCTTAAAATGATCAGAGCATCATAATTTTGAATCAGTTTTTGAAAACAATAATTACCTTTAGGCGATATTGCTCCAGAGGCCATATGTTGGAAACGATATCGTAGAATTCGAGTTCCACTGTGTAGACTATAAAGAGAGCTGAAGTTCACGGCAATGTAGAAATTAAGGATTTTACATTCCACAATCCCATGTAGGAATGAAAATCGTGTTATACACAGTGTCGAAGATGATTAGTCCAGGGATTTCTTCGTAAATTCAGCCGTACAAAAAATGAAGTGTTGCTTCAAACTCGGACATGATCTGTATGGAAACGCTTAACATCATTACAAAATTAGTCGTCAGTACCGTTTGCGATCGAGCGCTTATATCGCGAAGTTGTAATGGAGGGAAACTATTGTGATTATTCGTAGACGATCTTTTTTTTGCGTCGCTTGAAAGATCCTCTTCTGATGAACAATCATGTTGTTAATTGGTCGAAATCTTGAGTACGTGCATCGAGATGTTTCACAATTTAGTCATTGTTTCGAGTCCAAATTGCATAATATTATTCCAAATTCTCGAATGGGAATGAAAATACATGTAGTTTGTGAACGCTTTACCTCGAAGTTTTAATGGAGGCCAACTGTTGTGATTTATATTCGTTGACGATCTTTGCGACGCTTGAGTTCAATTGAACGAGTCTCTTCTGTTTTGCAATCATGTTGTTTACCTGGTCGAAATATTGTGTCCGTGCATCAAGATGTTTCACAATTTGATCATTGTTGCTAGTCGAGATTGAATATTATTTTTCTGAATTCTAGGATGAGAAAGGAGTTAATTTCTGAACGCTTTTACCACGAAGTTGTTATGGAGGCCAACTGTTATGATTTATATTCGTTGACGATCTTTGTGGCGTACAATTGAATGATCCTCTTCTGTTCTTCAATCATGGTACCTGGCCTAAATCTTGCGTGCGTACACCGAGATGTTTCACAATTTAATCATGTTTCAAGTCCAAATTGAATATTATCATTCTGAATTCTCGGATGGGAAAGAAGTTAATTTGTGAACGCTTTTACCACGAGGTTGATATGGAGGCCAACTATTGTGATTATTCGTTGACGATGTTTACAACGCTTGAGATCAATTGAAACATCCTTTTCTGTTCGTCAATCATGTTACCTGGCCTAAATCTTGCGTGCGTACACCAAGATGTTTCACAATTAATCATGTTTCGAGATGAGATTGAATATTATCATTCTGATTTCTCGGATGGGAATGAAGTTAATTTGCGGACGCTTTTATCACGAGGTTGTTATGGAGGCCAACTATTGTGACTATTCGTTGACGATGTTTACAACGCTTGAGTTCAATTGAAAAATCCTATTCTTGAGGGCGTGCGTCGAGGTGATTCACAATTTAATCATGTTTCTAGTTCAGATTGAATATTGTCATTCTGAATTTTCGGATGCGAATGTAGTTAAAGTGGCTTCCTTTGTTGCTGTTCTGTTCGAGATTTGATTTGCTAGCAATCATGAGTACGTTCATGTGAGGTACTGCATTGTTCCCAATAATCAAATCCAAACATAGTTTTCAATCGGTTTTACTTCGGAATCCTTTCACCGGCAAACACGAAATAGATCTCTTCTGCATGTCCGCGTGAAAGAACACTTGTTCATCAGTTTGTCCTGGATTCATCAACTGCGGCGAAAGTGCGGAGGCTATTCAGTTTATAAACTCTGCGGTGCAAAACAGGAAGCGAAATTTATTATTTAAATAGAAAGATATTCGACGAGCAAAAGTGACCTGATAAGCGAGTCTGATGTCATCGTGTTGGCTTCAAGTACTTAGATCACCTGAGCAAAGCGATTTTGATGCGATGGCCAGTTAGTGGTGATGGTGGTGGTGGGGGAGGGGGGGGGGTACTTGACGATGGTACATGTACGTCACGATAAGGTGTTAGTAATGAGGTGAGAATTGTCAAATGAGGGGAGTTTATTGTCAAGAAGGTTCGGTATTTGAAGAGACAGTTGTTAATTTAAATTAATTTAACAACTTGAGGTACAGTTTTAAAGCGGTAAAATTTGCGAGCGTCTGGAATTTCAGCACCCATGAAAGAAGAAGAAAAAATGAAAGAGATAGAGAGAGAGAGAGAGAGAGAGAGAGAGAAAGGGAGAGGGAGGGGGAATGGAGACAGATAGGAGGTAGAGTGAGATACATGGGATATGGATATACAGAGTGAGTCAGAAAAAAGTTTACATCTAGAAAATTGCTAATTATTTAAAAAATCATCTACGAACAGTAAATTATTACGTGAACACAAACCACACAAAAATTATACCAAATGATTTGGGATAAAACACTCTTTCATAAGATGTATAATAATTTACTGTTTATAGATGATTTTTAAAATAATTCACAATTTTCTAGGTGTAAACTTTGTTTTGACTCACACGGTAGAGGGGAATGGGGAGAGAGAGGGGGAAATATGGGAAGGGAAACTTGATAGAGAAAGGGAAAGGGAGGGAGAGATTAAATGGTATTTGATACGGGTCGCATCACTTTGTGTAATTATTCATTTCACCATCATCTGATCATGCCCCTCGTACGGTACCTGTAATTAGTGTGAGCATTATTATGAGAATGGTGATGTGACACAACAGTACACGTTACAAAGCGTATATAGACCGCTCGTAGACAGAATGATAAATTATATTATTGCATCGCTCTTACATGCGATAAACAAGCCAGGGCAATACGCCGGTCAGATCAACGAGACTGACAACTTGACAACAAAAGACCGATCAAAATTACCTTACCCCTGATTCCCCGAATGACCAAGAGCCGGTCGATTAGGAGTCGGTTCGGAGTCAGTTTGGTGGTGTTACAGGGGTGTTTAGATGATATTCGAATTTATTCAACTAATTATGTTTATGATAAAGGAAGCATCACCTTCAACGCTCGCTTATACTTAGACTTATAACTTGTTCACTGAACCCTCTAACATGTTTTTTTTTCCGGTCAATTTGTAATATTATAATCACTTGGAAAGATTTTGAGTGCTAAACCCGCTGTTTTCACAGACATAATATGCCTCGTTGACACTTGCCCGCATTTCGGTCCCGCACTGCCCCGCTCTAATGCGTGCCAATGCGTGCCAATTGGTGGCACGCAGGGTCACGTTTCATTTACGACCTGACATGATGCTGATTGATAGTTGAGAGCGAGTTCTTCCTCGACCTGACATGATGCTGATTGATAGTTGAGAGCGAGTTCTTTGTAAATTCTGTCACGCATTTCACGCACGGCCCGCATCCGCCCGCATCCTCCCGCACGCTGCCACGAATACTTCCCGCATTGGCACGCAAGAGTAATGTGTCTATGCGCAAAATTACTATGCGCAAACCAAAGTGCGGGCAAGTGTCACCGGGGCGCGCAAATTTTTTTTACACGCTAGCCTAGCCATTTCTGTGATAAAGACCATGGAAACGACTAATATTAAAGTCTAGCCGCCTTTGACTTGCGCTTTTGGCGCTGGCGCGAGCTTCGATTAGGTAACCATGTACCAGTGCAGCCTAGACCCCTGTAGCAGCCTCTCGCGATCCCCAAACTTGGTACTTCGTTGGTTGGTCCTCCAAAATACTCGTTTTAACGTGTAAAGTTCTACTAGCTAGCTCGCCATTGAAGTTTGAGTTGTCTCTAGCTCGAGCTCGAGTTCTGTAATATACGACTAGACCCGTCTCTGACTGAGAGCTACTGAGCTGGGACCATAACCTGATTGAGTTGATGATCATTCATAAACTGCACTCATCATTGTCATGCCATGGCCATGGCGTGTGGAAGCACCATCCCACCACAACTAATTAATCTGCACTTGCCACCCGCGACCCAGGTATATTATGTGGGTATCTGGTAGGATTTATTCCTAGAATGCACTGAGCTACCATTGCTGGAGCTATACAAAAAAGCCGGGGTTATACAATTAAATTCCTTTCTAAGCGCATAGAGACTTTATATCATAAAGTGATATGCATAATACAATATAGCGGTATATCATTGTAATATTTTCATTTCGCTTTTCTCCCCCTTTTATCATTTTGTATTAGTGACGTATCTGGGGCTGGGTGTAACGAGGGGAGGGAGTGAAAACGTCTGAGTCAATTATGATCCATGTATTTCAGCTAATTCTGCCTTGAAGTCCGGACGATGCACGGAAAAGGGGTATTATCTATTTATGACCTTACATACGATGGAGCATTAGTATTGAAAAAAATAATCTGATAATTATGAGAAATAGAATTCACGGATTTTTTTCTTCTCCGCGCTCTTTGTTCCCTTTAGTTCAAAAAATTACATTACCCCCAAATGACCAGGAGCCAGGTCGATTCGGAGTCAGTTTGGCGGTGTGACCGGGGTCTTTAGATGATATTCGAATTTATTATTTATTATGATTATGATAAAGGAAGCATCACCTTCAACGCTCGCTTATACTTAGACTTATTACTTGTTCACTGAACCCTCTAACATGTTTTTTTGTTCGGTCAATGTGTATTATTCCAATCACTTGGAAAGATTTTGAGTGCTAAACCCGCCGTTTTCACAGGTATTACCTATATATGACCTTACATACGATGGAGCATAAGTATTGAAAAAATAATCTGAAAATTATGAGAAATAGAATTCACGGATTTTTTTTTCCCCGCGCTCTTCGTTCCCTTTAGTTCCCGCTCGGAGATTGTTTAATGTCGGCTTTCTGGTCATTCTTGCATTTTTACTCAAAAATGAGTGCAAGAGGTAAATACTTCAGGATGCCTTTCAAAGTTAATCTTCGAATTTAACTTCAATTTAACCCTTTTGATAACACTTTTGACAAAGATCACGCACACCCATCTCAAAGAAATGACGGCAAAGAGGGAGTTAATATTTCTCTTTTATTTTCCATCCCATTGTCCTCTTGTAAGGAATTTACTTGATGGGCCGGAATTGATGAGGCCGTCGTCTTTCAAGTAGCCGTTTATGTAAAAATATTTTCGCCGCGGTCACACTTTGACGCAAGCTTTGCCGTAACTGCCCATTTATTTTTTGTGATACGGGATGGGACCTGACTATATGCCGCTTGGGAACCTAGATTGCTGGGAGCTTGTAGGCAGTGATTTTTGACCAAACGTACGAGTTTCAGCAGGGACAATTTCTTTTTAATGTGAATCTTTTTTTTCTAACACATGCAGAGGGAGGGAAGGCTCCCGCTCCACAAGTCATCCCCAGTGCACCCATCCCGGGGGTATCGAAGAGACCCTTACGTCTACAGACATGGGATCAATCTTTATAGAGCAAAAACATATTTATTCACCTTCTTCGTTTCATTTCTCTTCTCCTCTTCACTCTCCACCTTCCTCTCCTTTTCTTCTCCTTTCTGGTGTATAGTGCAAACTGTTGACCCTTCGACCTTTATTATCTACCTATGAATTGTTTGTCAAGGGGTCAATCGTCCTCGTAGACGATGATATCTCATCTTGACCTTATCTAATATTTACCCCCTGAATCCGCCTACTCTTAAATTAAGAACACTATTTTATTTCCGGAATTTAATACGCACCCTTTTTCATTTTCTGTTTTACGAACCTTTTTTATTTTCGGAATAACAACCAATATTTCATTTACAAAAATTAAGAACCCTATTTTATTTTCGGAATTACGAGCCCTATTTCATTTTCGGCATTTCAAATCTTCGGAATTATGAACCCTATTTCATTTTCAGAATTACGAACCTTCGGAGTAACGACTCTTTGGAAAAAATGAATCTTCGGAAATATGAGCCTTCGCAAAAACGATATCTAACCGACCCCAGCCTATCAAACATCTGAGTATGGTCCGTCTTTCAACTTGACTAGCCTCTTAATCACCCATCGAAGGATTAAAGGGTCAGTTTGACCATTTGGCATCTTAAAGTTTTCGATTGGATTGATCTGATAACGGACTCAAAGTACCGGACTTTATACGATCACCTGATCAACTGGACATATAACTTATTCCATCTAAAACCGTTGTATAATTGGCAAAAAGATTTTACGCATTGTTGACTGCTATTTTGTTATGAGAGTATTTCTTTGCCCCGGTTGTTCTTTGATTTAAACACCCTTTGAGTGGCTCACTATGAACCATCGGTCATCGCGTCGGGTCAAGTTGCCGCGTTACCCGACCTTCTGTGAAAACATGACCCTTTACTCACGAAATGTCGGGGGTTATGTTTGTGATGTGAAATAAACCCCTCTCATCTACAAATGGTCGGTTGGATTCTATACGATTAACTGATCAACTGGAAAGATTATAACTTATTCCTTAAAAAAAACACGTTTATAATTGGCATATGATGCTTTTTAGTCTTGAATGCTATTTTGTGATGAGAGAATATTAGTTTATTTCTTCAATCCCTTTTGTGTCGCTTTCATGTAACCCCTCTCTCTGTCTCTCTGTATATCTGTATGTCTCTCTGTTTCTCTCTCTCTCTCTCTCTTTCTTTATCCCCCAACCCTCCCCCTTCTCTTTCTTTCTTTTCCTGCCTCTCCCTTTTCTTCCAACTCAAATTCTTTATCTGTTACTTTCCCTAGTTTCCTTCTTCTCTGTCTCTCTCACTCGACTCCCCTCCCCCGGCATTTTTATGGAACTCTTATTTGTTTATTTATGTACATCTGTCCAAACAACGTAAATAGTCAATTCTTTGCATTCATAAGTGGGATATTAATATTATACAATTAATGCTTCTACTGTTGGGGTAGGGCAACCATAGTGATTATGTAAATTAAGGAAAGACAAATTTGCTAAAATATGGATAACATAACTCTCTCCTCCATCATTTTATGATAGTTCAACGAAACGAAAAACAAAGCTTTTGATTCGATTTGTATTTATTTATTCCCGTTTCAATATGAACATATTTAAACATAAACAAAGTACATATGAATTCAATAATGGCAACAAAATTTGTAATAAGATTGTATACAAGACAAAGTAGAAACATTGAAGAACTGAAAATGATAACGGAACATAAATGAATCCAATGAAAGGGAGGGGTATGCTGCAAAAGCAATGCTTGTACGGCGACAGCCCCTACGGCTTTTATATGTTAAGCCAGACGTAATGATTGCCGACACAACATTTGAGATGGGGAAATTATTTCATTGATATACATATTGAAAATAAGATATATATAATTTTTTTTGATAATTCAGATTTTTCCAACCTTCAGTAATATGCGAAAACATAATAAACATTATGCATTTAATGAATTCATGTGATCAAATTGACATTTTAAATTTAAAATTTAGTGTAAATACCATCGTCAATTTCATCGTGACACTCATTAAAAATAAAAATCATCTCAGTAGCGCAAAACTCTTTTGTAATACACACGTTTATGGGTGGAACTGCACGAGGGGATTAATCCGAGAGACCTTCACTAATGCACGAGATGGAGATAAGAACGAATTGAAAATATAGCACATTTGATATGTTAAAAATAATTTGAGAGAAACTAGTTTCACATGAAGTCAATGTGAATTGTTTATTCCACAATAATTGAGTGATATAAATCTGGAAAATATGTTAACAAACTTAGGAAAGCCTGCGAAAATCAGAAACAAAAAAAGTATCTACATACATGCACATATGAGAATATGCGGTTGATTGTTAAAAGGAATATCAGCGTGATGAATGTATTTTCTTTCCTCATAACTCAGACATTGTTACATCTTCTATCGTATTCGAACGGTAGAAAACCATTTTTCAAATTGTGCAATTTGTTTATATTGACCTTTATTTTTAAAGATTTTTTCGATATGCTCATTGTTAGCTATTTTCGTAATTGCTTGCTTAAAATACTATTCTAAAGAGATGAGTTTTGTAAACAGAAAGAATTGAATTAGCATGTACTCTTTTTATCAGTTATTAATTTGCTCTCCTTGTCACAAGTGACCCGTGCACTGCGTCGCAAGATCATTTGTAGAGGGCCGAACCGTATGCAGTCCTAGGGCGCGTAGGCGTCAAAGTGAGCTATGTTGTGGACGAGTTGAAGAGAGGTAAGCTGGGAGAAGAAGACTTCTTGCGTATCCAGGGAAACGGTTGCTATGATGTTGGCCATAGAGTCGGCCACGCGGAAATTGTAAAAGAGGAGACCATGGGTTTGGTCAATGTTCACGATAGCTCCTCCATAATAAGGAGCGAACATACCTGGAGAAAAACAAGATGAGTACAAAATATTCATAATTATTCAAGTTCATCAAACGGTTGAAGAAGTTACGGCGATCGCAGCATTTTGGCACATGACATCAGCAATTTGGGGGGTATTAAAATCTTTAAATCTAAAACATCATATGAAAAAATGGCTTGATCATGGTCAGGACTTTTACGATTTAGTTGACAAGTTATACCTCAGTCACAAGGTCACACCGCTATACCGACTTCAAACCGACCGCTTCTTTGCCATAGACGTACTGTAATATTATCGTTCGGTCCGTCGTCGGTCTGTTGTCGGTTTGTTGTCGGTCTTAGCTATCAAACATGAGGAACGAGTAAAGAGAGAGAAAGAGAGAGAGAGACAGAGACAGAGACGGAAAAGGGAGAGGAGGGAGAGAAAGAGAGAGAGAGAGACAGAGACAGAGACAGAAAAGGGAGAAGAGGGTGGGAGAGAGAGACAGACAGACAGAAAGACAGAGACAGAGACAGAAAAAGGAAAAGGGGGCGGGTGAGACAGAGAGAGAGAGAGAGAGAGAGAGAGTATAATACAATTGGAATAAAAATCATGACCGTATGATACGGGCTCCGGTGACAGTTGCTTTGCAGTCAAATTCAAACACTACCAAATTCCTTATTTCAAACCGAGACACAACACTTCCCAACTCTGATATTATGTCTTTTGCACACGAGATGTCATTTCGATTGCGTCATTACCTGCGCTTATCAAGCCTGTTAAGTTTGAAACAAAAAAGAATTGACGCAGTCTTACGTCAGGCCAATGACGCCCTCGTGTGCAAGAAGCATACAAACCCTGAAATTCATTCGAATCTCTTAGGCAATGTCACCTGAGCAAATGAACTGAGCAAATGGAGCACATCTGCATGGGTGTTCACAAAGATTCTAAGTCAAACTGAACTCTAAGTTGGACTTAAATATTATGCATAGCCGTTTGTAGCCTTCAAATAAAATATATTCATAAGCAAAAATTCAAGTATTTTAGATTTTTCATAAATTTCAAATCAAGAACATGAAATCTCCTTGATAATAGAAAATATGAGTGATTTGAATCAACATTTTATGTCCTTTAAAATAACTTTTAAAAAATATTTTCAAAGATGCTAACGACTTTCCATAATTTTTAAGTCCAACTTAGAGATACGTTCAACTTAGGATCTTTGTGAAACACCCCCGGATCATTAAAAGGAGATGTAAAAGGGGGCAGGGGGCATTCTTACCCGATGACGCAATCTGGATGACCGGTTTGACGCTACCCGTTACCGGATCGACTATAACCAAATACCAAGGTGGATACTCTTTAGGAAAGAGTCCGGGTGAAACCGCAAATAACTGTCCTGTATGGTGTGCATGAGAAAGCATGAGAAAGCAAGAGAAAGATGCAGCGAGATGGAAACAAGAAAAGAGACAAGAGAGAAATACGAGAGAAAACAGAGAAAAAAGAGGGCCATAGAGTGAGAGTAAGAGAGAGAGAGAAAGATAGAGAGAGAGAGAGAGAGAGAGAGAGAGAGGGTGAAAGAGAGAGAGAGAGAGAGAGAATGAGATGAGAAGGGAGATCAACATGATTAGTATATTCGGTAAAAGTTTTTCATGTAATTATCTGCACATTATGTTTGTCCTTGGCTAATATCAATCCTTTTTTAATTCATAATTATGACCCACATTGTAATTAAAGTATTTATGATATTCTACATTGTACATTCCGGCCTTCTCCAATAATATGTTCCGATGCATGCGCGCCTGTTCTCGAAGGACCCTCGGGCATGCGAATGTGCTTGCCTAGATGTGCCAGGTCCTTGTTTCTCTTGCTGGCGTCGTCTGCATGAATCGGTCGTTGTTAGGTCATGTGGCTTGTCCGACCTGGCAACGGCTGCTGCTGTAAACATTTCACCCTGTATAACCTTCTATTCAATACAATTAATTTCGACGTCTTTTCAAAGAATTAATTATATAATGTGACACTTTTGGTATATTTCATATTATGTTCTAATTTTGTCAATTATGTGAATTCTTTTTTTGTGAAATGTCAAACAAATAAATTTGAATCAAAATCAGAAATGTCAAACATTTTAAAGCATCAATTATACACAATTTTTGATATTATTTTGTTCTGCTTACATGGATATCGTATTTACTGGTAAAATCTGAAAAATATCAATACTTGCAAAATCAACAGTGTCGGTGATTTCTATATTTTGTTCCAATGTTCTAGACTTTAGATGACCTAATAATAACATACCTGTCTTTTCGTAGGCCTGGATTGAATTGATGGTGTATTGAGATACATCCACTTCAGTAATATTGGTGACATTCCTGGAAAATAACAGAGTTATGATGTAAGAAAAATTGATTAAACAGTACAATTTAACATTTAGGAGACTATGATGGGATATCCATCAAAATAGTAACGATATCTAGACAAACACCAAAAATAACTTAAAACAGGATGAACAAATATCCCCGCAAGGAGAGATCTGAAATTCGTCTTCGAAATGCTGCCTGGATCAATATGTCTACCAAAGATACCCAGAAAACAAAGAAATACAAAATGACAGATATTTTATGTATGCACTCCATCAAACGATCACTTTCTGTTTCAGGCGTTCCAACATTAAATAAGCAATCTAAGATATAGATTTAGAATAGCGATCGGATATAAAGTAATGTGAAGGAGGAGAGAGGGAGAGAGAGAGAAGAAAAAAAAAGAGAGAGAAAAAAAGAGAGAGAGAGAGAGAGAAAGAGAGAGCGAGGGGTGCCATATATATGCAAAGAAAATAACCTCCTGCCACGGATATTGGATATCATTTGGAGAGAAAAAAATCTTACTTGGATGTAATGTTAAAGGTGTGTATCCTTGTGTTGAGTTTAGTAGGAGCGTTCTCATTGCCCATTAAGACGTAATACATTTGACGCTTGATGTCGACCGTCGCCCATAGAAAATTGATGTAGAGATTCTCTGACCCAGGCTCGGTGAAGAGGTGAATGTGGTTCCCCATGTAATCCAGTGTGCCGAACATCAATGTGAATTGTCCTGTCATCACGCAAGGAAATTAAACAAAATTGTGTTATGCGTCACATCATTTTAAAATGGCATGACAAACAAAAGACATTCCAAAAGCTATTATAATGAGGAAAAAAACACATTGTGAGCCACTTATTGTTGGACTTTTTATTTGGTATATTTGTCAAACCGAAATTGAATTGAATTGAATTGAATTGTATTGAATTGAATACGAAGAGAGAATATTTTTTAACCATACCCAATGTAAAGAGAGAAGACGTTTTGTTTTGCTTTTCATTGCGTAACTCTTAACCGTATTTGTAAGTCTATTTTTCATTACCTAACGAGGCGGGGGAAGAATTCGAGGTGTAGCCCTGACAATAAAAAGGGGCTACAAATATTCAAACAACTGTCACCTCACATTAGGCAGCGGGGGAGGGGGGATATGTAATTTTGTAATATATTTTGCTCACTATATCAAAGTGCCAGCAATTTGTGCCTTCCCACAAATTGTAGAAATTGTAATACTTATTAAGTCAAGAGACGTACGGTAGCCCCAATGTTCTAGTGCTGAACGATATGCAACAAAATTAGGAAAACAAATGAAATTATGATACAATTTAAGTGAAATTTTGCCATCAAACTTTGGAGATCCCAAAACGTTAGAGGGAATTTAACCTTTTCACGATATTCGTCAACACCTCAACATATTAAACGCCATTCCATAGGTATACTCAATGCACAATGCACAATGTAAAATTACAGACATATACCTGAACTATTTGCAGTCGGTTGGAGCTCAAACGTCAAGAAGTTCGTCCTTTGGTACGTATTCAAGGTAGCGATGTGGATGTCAGGTTCTAACCCCTCGATCTCGTACTCGCCGGCGAGTGCCATGGCCTGCATGTCGATCCAGAGAATTTTGTTGGGACGAGCGTCTAGGTCCCCGTTGCGATGCTCGAGGAGGAACAGGTAGGGGATTTCCCGGGAGTAACAGGCGATCTGATCCAAGACGAATTTATCGGACTGTGCACTAAAATAGAAAAAGAGAGATGAAAAGGCTTGTTCAGATATGGCGCGGTTAACCGCCGCAAAATAAACCACCGCGTCTTTTTCTTCTTCTGTTAACGTGTTATGGCAATGAATGGCAACTGCGCGCAACAAAGGACTTGTGTAATAGTAATGTTATAGAAATGGAAAAGATATAGAAATATGAAGCGTATTACGCTTATCGTGAAAAAACCGCCGCGGTTGGCGGCGTCATATCGGAACAATTAAGCCTTAAAGGCATCGTTTAACAATGGTAAATCAGAGATGCACGGCCCTACGTGTTATCAATGTCTGTGATGAGGTGTTACATTGAAGCCCTAATAAAGAAGTTCCTAAAAAAGTAAAAATCTTTGAATGACCGGTTTTACCATACTCGTTTTCCCCAATAGACTGTAGTGTTATGAAAACCGTTATGAAAACGCAAAAATTTGGTTTCGATTTCCAATCATAAATATCTTGATAATCAGCTGATAATCAGACAGGTGATTGGCTTGTAAAAGTCATGGGGCTCCTGACTGACCTACATGTTTATAATTATCATTGCAGCATGAGCTTAATCCAGGATGTTGTTTCAGAATCTGAGACAAATTTACTGGATCCCTTGAATGCGGTCAAGTTAGGTATGTATTACCGCCGCCACTAACGCCCTAACGCCAGTTGCACACGAGGCGGCATTTGAATGGCGTAGGATGCGTCAGCGTCAGTGATTGGTGCGCGGGTCTTTGGCGCTTCACGTAAGGGTGACATCATATTGCAACTTGAACAGTGCCCACATTGCAATGAATTAAGGCCTAACTACGCAATCGAAATGACGCCTCCTGTGCAAGCTACATTATAAATGTAAATGAACGCCGACATAGATTAAAGCGTGACGGAGTATGGACAGATACGACTAAATTTATGGAATCTAGATGATAACGACTCTGAAACATAAACAAATTGACAGGAAAAGAGGAAGTAATGGATGATACAGGGAAGGAGTGGTGGAGAAAAGGTGCCGGAAGAAAGGGAAGACTGAACGAATAGGACCATCACAGTGACGAAGGAGGGGAATATTTGAAGGGAGGGGAGGAGGAGGAGAAGAAGAAGAAGAGGTAGAAATATAGGCAGATTCAAGAAGCAGATTCAAGAAGCAGTTTCAAGAACAAGAAGAAAGAGAGTAATTGTGTTGTTGAAGAAACTGATTTCCATTATGTGTTTTGATTTGCAGATACCATTACATAATTCAGTTGTCGATACGAATGTGCTAACTAATGTTAAAACCAGTGAGCACTATTGGTTTTCCAGAGGCGACATCTTGCGATGTTCGCCTGCTAATTTTGTGTGCCAGAATACCTCATTTAAGGGACAGGCAATTATTGTTTCGACAGTATATCCAGGCAAAATGTGAGTACAGCTTGGTGTGAATGTGGTTTCAGAATGATTTATGCAGACATGAAAATAATGGATGTTTTATTTTTTGTTCTGTATATATATATTTTGCACCTGGATTGAGGCCTACACACATTTTGGACATGGCACACACCCACTCCAGCAAAGCATAGAGAGTCAATGCTAATGCGTATTGACCTCTAGCACTGCATACATGCTGTGAGGCAGGGACCTAGAAGTCTATACACAAATATACACACCACACAATATCGCATAGACTGTACACAATCATGTCGATGCAGCTGTAAGCACAGTTTGACACTAGACTTACAATTTGAATTTTTAAATTATTCTTTTTAACATTAGTAAGTTGAAAAAAATGTATTTTACTGCTATTTAGGTGTCATCAAATGTCACTAAAGTACCGATTTTGAGTGAAATCAGTTGAGTTTTGTACAGTGGTGTTTGAAATGTTGAGAATCAAAAGCACAACTTTTACTACACAGTCAGGATAGTGATGCTCCTATGTGTGCACACACCACACTGCAGTGCGTAATCTTCGTTGTATAGAGTAGCATTTACCGAGGAAGAAGAAGAAGAAATGGAGTTTCGCTCAATGACGGTGTACCACTGACCTCTCTGGTAGAGGTCAGTGGGGTGTACGCCGCGTGTCAAGTATGTAGTCTTGTGTGCAGACCATTTCATATCAACTATATATTTGCCATGTATTTGACATATTGCTAAGAATAAGCGTAAACAAATATTTAAGGGCATTATTTTCAGGGTTAATTGTAGCACTCGGGTATTTACAATTTACAAAAAAAGGCTGATTTTGACGGTTTATTTATGGCCATATTGATAGACTTTCAATCAATAGTCAGAATTAAGACTAGCTATTGGTATTGCTCACGGAGGTTTTTGTGGGATCAACTGCACATGGTCTTATTGAGATAGACTATGTTGTATTTTAGTAAACCTATTTTATGAGTATGACAATCGATGAGGTCATTAAAAGGGATTTATGTATGGGTTTTAATATGAAAATTAGTGACTTGAAAAATGTGACACATTTGTTATGCATGTCAAGAGGAATTATTTGACCTTGTGTTGTCATTCATAAAACCTGAATGTTGAAGAGGGTTTTGTAGAAATAAATTAAGATGCCATTTTGGTCATTTAGTAGTTATATCTATATTTAAATCAGTTCTTAATTATTTATTCACGAGAACACGGATATTCAGGTAGATTTGCATTTTATGTTTTAGAGGTTACAAATATACTTGAAACTGATATGAATGAGTAAAGTTGATTCGTGCATTTATGAATAGATCTACATCATTTTGTTCTTTCAGATTGAATAAAACGTATATGATTACAAGCGGGATTTGCTGACTGCATTTAATTGTCTTTTCTGTCGGCGATCCAACAATTCAATTTCTCACTGCTAACCTGGGATGCGATAGGAAAGATGACTGATAAAAGTAACCTGAAGTTGAAGCGAAGGGGTGCCAAGTCCAGATTCGTGAGATTTGGCAAGGCTATGGAGCTACTGATTTCTGAGGGCCGAAGTAGGGCGGAGACACAAAAATTCTTTGAGAAGTATGAGCAGGCATACCAAGAAGTGCAAGATGCTCATGACAAGTTTACCATGACCATCCAAGACGAGAAAGAGTATGATAAAGAAGACGCCTGGATGGAAGATGTTCAGAACGATTTCCTGAAGTTACAGTTCAAGTTCACTGACTATGACAAGCTTGCTTGGTATTGGTATATTTTTTTCCCCGTATCACAAAATGAAAAAAAATACAAAGAAAATGCATTTAGGCTTACATAGTAAAATCAATGGTATAGTGAATGGCTGGATAACCCATTCAGCTTTGTTAGTATAACAAAACTGTTCTTCCCTGGGGTCCAGGAATTAAGATATTAACAGTTATTATACAACATACAATACAACATAAAATAATATAATTTGAATACACCCCTCCCCCCCCCCCCCCCCCCCCCATCCCAAGCATGTTCCATTACAGATCAGAGCCAAAACTCATTTCTTAAATTTAGATTTGTGCACTCTTTGGTTTGGGGAGTTTTAATATTTCCTTGTGATCGTAGAGAATATGGGTAGTTACAGTATTTGAAGGACTCCTCTAAATAAGGAGGAGCACAATATTGTTCATTGATTTATAGACCATTATATTCAAATGCAATTTACGTCTTGAATGGAGAGATTTCCACCCTAATTTAATATGATTATCGTTCTTTGCAACATGGTTAAAGGGATTAATTTTCAAAATGATGCGACCGGCCCTGTTTTGTAATTGTTGGAGGCGGTCAGTGTGTTTCTTGCTTGCCGAATCATAAACAATATCTGCATAATCAAAAAGTGGAAGATTGATTGAACTATATATCATCTTCAGATTGGATTCCGATATAAAATGTCAAAGACGAGCTAAAACAACTTACACCCTTACTTATTTTTCTACACATTTCGTCAATATGAATATCCCATGTTAACTTGGTATCAAGATGCATTCCAAGATATTTCACAGTATTACTTTGAACAATACGTTTATGGCGCGCCATATGCCCAATAACCCCGAAAAACACGGTTTATCGCCGATAAACAAGGTTTATCGACGAAAAACAAGGTTTATCGAGCGATAAACCTTTATCGTGAGAAACTCTGTATATCGACTGATAAGCACAGTTTCTCTCGATAAACAAGGTTTATCGACGATAAACAAGGTTTATCGAAAAACACGGTTATTCATATTTCGTTAGGAGAGGGCGCTTTTTAAAGTTGCACCCAGCTCAGAGCACTGCTCCGCACGTGCGCTTTACACCGTAGAATATACCAACACCGTAACACTTGCTCGCGCTCATGACCACGATCGACATTTTCTGAGTGGAGGTATGGCGAAGTATTCCAGGCTTTTCCCCCAATTTTTGAAATGTTATGTTTATATATCTCTCTCTCTCTCTCTTTCAAACTTTCTAGGTTTTTCCCTTCTCTTATCTCTCTCACTCTCCCCCTTTCTTTCTCTCACTCTCTCTTTCTCCTACCCTCTCAATATAACCCTTCTGTCTTTCCCTCTCTTTCTTCTAATTCTCTCTTTCCCTTTCTCTTTCCTTTTTCTTTCTCTGCACTCCCTCTCTGGCTCCTCCCCTTTTATCTCTTTCCCCTAGTATGAGAAATAGGGTAGAGATAGATGGTTGGAGAGAGAGGAGAGATAAATGAGAGATAGAGGAGAGATAGAGCAGGGGAAAAGGAGAGATAGAGCGGGGATAGATGGATGGATATAGATGGAGAGAGAGAGAGAGAGAGAGAGGGGAGAGATATAGAGCAGGGATATATGGATGGAGATTTGAGAGAGAGAGAGAGAGAGAGAACAGATAGAGCAGGGAAAGATGGATGGTGAATAAGGGTAAATAGAGGAGAGATAAAGGAGAGAAAGGATAGAGATAGAGGAGACTCAGGAGAGATAGAGCAGGGATAGATCGATGTAGAGAGAGAGATAGAGAAAGAGGAGATATAGGGTAGAGATAGATGGATGGAGAGAGAGGAGATATAAATGAGAGATGGAGGAGATAGAGGAGAGATAGAGCAGGGAAAGATGGTTGGAGAGAGAGGAGAGATAAAATAATAAGAAATAGAGCAGGGGAAAAGGAGAGATAGAGCGGGGATAGATGGATGGATATAGATGGATAGAGATAGATGGAGAGAGAGAGAGAGAGAGAGAGGAGAGATATAGAGCAGGGATAATATATGGATGGAGATTTGAGAGAGAGAGAGAGAGAGAGAGAACAGATAGAGCATGGAAAGATGGATGGTGAATAAGGGTAAATAGAGGAGAGATAAAGGAGAGAAAGGATAGAAATAGAGGAGAGATAGAGCAGCGATAGATGGATGTAGAGAGAGAGATAGAGAAAGAGGAGATAATAGGTAGAGATAGATGGATGGAGAGAGAGGAGATATAAATGAGATAGAGCAGGGATAGAGGAGAGATATAGCGGGGATAAATGGATGGATATAGATGGAGAGAGAGATATAGAGGAGAGATAGAGGAGAGATAGAGCGGGGATAGATCGATATCTCTCCTCTATCTCTCCTTTATCTCTCCTCTCTCTCCATCCATCTACCCTGCTCTATATCTCCTTTATCTCCATCTATCTATCCCTGCTCTATCTCTCCTCTATCTCTCATTCATCTCTATTCTCTCCTTTATCTCTCCTCTATCCCTGCTCTATCTCTCCTATCTCTTTCTCTCTCCGTCTATCTCCATCCATCTTTCCCTGCTCTATCTCTCCTTTATCTCCTCCATCTCTAATTTATATCTCCTCTCTCTCCATCCATCTATCTCTACCCTATATCTCCTCTTTCTCTCTCCTCTCTCTCTACATCCATCTATCCCTGCTCTATCTCTCCTCTATCTCTCCGCTATCTCTCATTCATCCCTCCTCTATCTCTCCTCGATCTCTCCTCTATCTCTCCTCTATTTATCCTCGATAACCATCCATCTATCCCCGCTCTACCTCTCCTCTATCTTCATCCATCTATCTTTAAAATATCTCTCCTCTATCTCTCCTCTCTCTCTCTCTCTCTCTCTCTCCATCTATATCCATCCATCTATCCCGCTTTATCTCTCCTTTTCCCCTGCTCTATCTCTCCTCTATCTCTCATTTATCTCTCCTCTCTCTCCAACCATCTATCTCTACCCTATTTCTCATACCGGGGGAAAGAGATAAAAGGGGAGGAGGCAGAGAGGGAGTGCAGAGAAAGAAAAAGGAAAGAGAAAGGGAAAGAAAAAATTAGAAGAAAGAAAGGGAAAGACAGAAGGGTTATATTGAGAGGGTAGGAGAAAGAGAGAGTGAGAGAAAGAAAGGGGGAGAGTGAGAGAGATAAGAGAAGGGGAAAACCTAGAAAGTTTGAAAGAGAGAGAGAGAGATATATAAACATAACATTTCAAGACAAAAATTGGGGGAAAAGCCTGGAATACTTCGCCATACCTCCACTCAGAAAATGTCGATCGTGGTCATGAGCGCGAGCAAGTGTTACGGTGTTAGTATATTCTACGGTGTAAAGCGCACGTGCGGAGCAGTGCTATGAGCTGGGTGCAACTTTAAAAAGCGCCCTCTCCTGACGAAATACGAATAACCGTGTTTTTCGATAAACCTTGTTTATCGTCGATAAACCTTGTTTATCGAGAGAAACTGTGCTTATCAGTCGATATACAGAGTTTCTCACGATAAACAAGGTTTATCGCTCGATAAACCTTGTTTTTCGCTCGATAAACCTTGTTTTTCGGCGACAAACCGTGTTTTTCGGGGTTATTGGGCATATGGCGCGCCATATACGTTTACCACAGATATTTACATTTAAGGGATAATCGTTTCCGCAAAAGTACTGCGGTCAAGCTATCAATCTTGTTATTATATTTGACCTCTTCTGTGAAAGGGGACTGTGTGTTTAGGTTACCCGTGTGACTCATCGGAGGTCGCACATTTGTAAATATGTAAAATAATTAGTATATACATTTCCCCGACATGACAAAGGTTATCATACAATAAACAGGATTTTGTGTGTTTTAAGCCGGTGTGCCTTCTTTTCAAGGGAGAAACGTTTGATACATTTTCCCTCTTTAGTAATAGATCGGTGGGGTTTCGGGGTTCTACAGAAAATATGTGGTCACCTGTGGCTTTCTTGGTATTGCGTCTTGTCTCGCTAACAGAGACATATGTGTTTCGTTTGTGCTAGACATCGATGAAATTGTCATAGGTGTTGCAGTAGTTGTTTCGGTGGACTAGCGCATAGTGTAGTGACTGTAGTCAGTGTTTGATGTTACAAAAGAAAAACTCCACAGGATTTGATTTTCATATAGTACCGCGGTAAAGTTGATATTCAATGGCTAGTTTCAATATCATTTCTTTGAACTGTCGAGGTTTGGGAAATCGTGAAAGAAGAATAAGAAAATATATAGCTATGACTTAACATTAATATCCTTGTATGGTCCTAATCACGATAGTGTTAGATTGTATGCAGATATTGAAAGACTTGCTTTGGATTTTGATAATCCATTAACAATTTTATGCGGAGATATGAACTTGGTCCAAGATTTTGATAAAGATACATATAATTATATTCGTCTTAATAATCCTAATGCCAAGAAAAAAGTCGATCAAATGAAGAATGGTTTAGATTTGATAGACCCATGGATCGAATTACATGTCCAGGAAAAAATGTTTACATGGCGTCAACCTACTCCCTTTAAGGCGGCTAGATTGGATTATATTTTGGTCTCCACTGAATTACTGTCACTCGTTAATAAAATAGAGATTTTACCTGGGTACAGATCCGATCAACCCCTGGTCAAGTTATCTTTGAATTTAAATCATTGAAGGGTAGGTCGAGGTTACTGGAAATTCAATAATTCATTGTTAAGGGATGATAGTCATGTGGAAAAAATTAAAGATGTCATTCAACAAACGATTGAGACCTATTCAGTCCCATATAATAACAATTCAAGTAGATTTGAGGTAGAAGGACAAGATACACAATATGAATTTACTGTAAATGATCAGTTATTTTTGGATACGTTGTTGACCATAATCAGAGGTGAAACAATTTTATACGCAGCCAGAAAGAAAAAAAGATTGGTAAATTTAGAATATGATTTAGAGAAAGAAATTATAGATTTGGAGAAGGTATTGATTTCAAATGGACAAAAATAGAGCTTTAGTTATATTAAATGAAAAGAAAGTTCAGTTAGAATCGTTAAGAAAAGAGAAAATGGAAGGAATAAAGATGAGGTCTAAAATTAAATGGATGGAATTTGGCGAGAAACCATCGAAATATTTTTTGAATTTAGAAAAAGAAATGCTTTGAATAAACGTATATGCAAATTGGTCACTACTGAAAACAAGGAGATAACATCGCAGGATGATATTATATCAGAAATTGTAATATTCTACTCTAAATTGTATGAAAATAATCCCGTTGTTGATGTAGACTGAAATACAATATTAAATGATCCAGATATAAGTAAATTAACCACTTCAATGTCACAGAAGCTTGAAGGAGAACTCTCCATTGATGAAGTTCATCAAGCACTTATAAATATGAAAAATAATAAATCACCTGGTCTAGATGGATACACCGTCGAATTTTTCAAACATTTTTGGAAAGAATTACACACATTAATTTAGTGAGATATTTGAACTATGCATATTCATCCGGAATGTCCTATACACAGAAGTTAGGAGTCATTTCTTTAATTCCCAAAGGAAAAAAAGATAGAAATTATTTGAAAAATTGGAGACCCATATCTTTATTGAACGTGGTGTATAAATTAGGTTCCGCTTGTATAGCAAACAGATTAAAGAACGTACTTCCTTTTCTTATACAGTGCGTCCCAGAAAAAACGAAACCGAGAAGTACGATGTTCTATCATAACTTAATCACAATTATAATTAATGAATGATACATATTTGGAAAGCTTAGAGTCTCCTCTTTCATGTGATGCTACTCAGATGATGCATATTTCACGCATGAGTGATTAAAAGCAATTTGAAGGAAGGAAACCAAAAAGACATTTGGCAGGCGGTATCTGAATTTCGAAGAAAAACTTACATTTCTAGAAAGTTGAGTTTCTGCTCTTTCATAATGACACCTCAATCAGGAAAAATGAGCGAGGAATGACAAAGTTCTGTTTATTTAAAGTAGTGCTTGCATTTTCATAATTTTATTAAACGAATTCGTTTTCACTGGCTGCCTGCCGTATCAATGAACGAAATTAACAAAAGACTTAACTCCGTTTCGTCGACAATCAGCCGTAGACGAGAGTCTTCGTGCATGGCTGATTGTCAACGAAACGGAGTTAAGTCTTTTGTCAAATCTGCTTTTTGCTACGGCAGGCACCCAGTGAAAACGAATTCGTTTGTTAAAATTATGAAAATGTAAGGAATACTTTAAACAAACAGAACTTTGTTATTCCTAGCTCATTTTTCCTGGTTGAGATGTCATATGAAAGGGCAGAAACTTAACTTTCTAGAAATGTGAATTTGTCTTCGAAATTCAGATACCGCCCGCCAAATGTCTTTTTGGTTTCCCTCCTTCAAATTGCTTTTAATCACTCATGCGTGAAATATGCATCATCTGAGTAGCATCAACTGAAAGAAGAGACTCTAAGCTTTCCAAATATGTATCATTCATTAAGTATGGTTGTGATTAAGTTATGATAAAACATCGATACTTCTCGGTTTCGTTTTTTCTGGGACGCACTGTATATAAAAATCAGAAAAGGCTTTTTGTCAGGGCGCTTTATTGGAGAGAATATCCGCTTGTTATATGATTTATTATTGTATACTGATATTAATGACATTCCTGGTTTATTGCTGCTTATAGATTTTGAAAAAGCCTTTGATTCTATTTCTCATGATTTTATTATAAAACTATTGCACTTTTTAAAGTTTGGTCCCTCTATTGTAAAATGGGTTAATGTATTCTATGAAAATGCTCAATCTTGTGTATTAATCAATGGACACCTGTCTTCAAGATTTTCAATAGAGCGAGTTTGTCGTCAAGGAGATCCCCTGTCAGCTCTTATCTTTCTATTATGCGCCGAAATACTAGGTCTTTTGTTTAGAAAATCTGATTCCATTGTTGGTTTGAGCCTACCTGATAGACAACTTTAAATTCAATATGCAGATGATACTCTTCTAACATTGAACGGGTCAGTTATGGAATTAAACAGTGCATTAAACATTTTAGATAAATATAATGCAATGTCTGGTTTAAAAGTTAATATACAGAAGACACATGCGATTTGGATTGGAGGATTTAAAAACAAAAAAGATGGTGTTCTTTTGAATAGAAATCTAAATTGGGTGTTTGATTATTTCTTCAGATATTTAGGTATAGACTTTTGTACGGATTTGCCCAAATTGGTAATTCACAATTATTCTTAAAAAATTAAAGAAATCAAAAGTCAAATGACATCGTGGTTAAGGCGATACTTAACTGTTCTTGGAAGAATCACTGTCGTCAAATCATTGTTGGTTTCCAAATTAAACTACCTTATTTTGTCCCTCCCTAATCCTGGTGAAAATCTTTTGAAAGATATAAATGCTCACTTTTATAGATTTATAAGGGGGGGGGGAGAAACCTGATAAAATAAGTAGAAATAAAATGTCACAAAGTTATTCGGAACCGGAAATAAATTAACATTTTCATTACAAGATAAATTATTTGGTTTAAGAGGTTCAAATAATTATGCATTTAATTGTATACTGATTGTGGTGCGACAGATGGTGTATACTTGCAAAATAAAGAAACAATTGCCCGACTTTGATAATATTAGAGTTTCGATTATAAATTACTTAAGAAACGAAAAGTATATTGCAAATTCGAATTGTAGAAATAATAAATTCACAAGAAAATGGTTTCAATTCAGAAATTTGTAGAAATATTTTTTCTGTATTCTTTTTTTCTTTCCATGAATATCAGAAATGAATTATTGATTTGTTAGTTTTCTGTTAACTCAACAGTTCAACAATACTTGTATCTTGAGAAGCCAATTTTATTTATGTTATTAATGTAAATTACATTGAATATGTATTCAACAATATCCACACTTTTATGAGATAAATATAGCACAGTATCATCTGCATATAGATGCAATTTACAATGTTTTACTTAGATGATGCTTGTAAGTATCGGCTTGCATGGTGATGTAGATATACAGTAGACTTGCGGGTGCACCATGTGAGAGAGAGAGGGAGGATTGAGGAGTCCTGAAAAGGACTCTCGGTAATCTTTCTTGAGGGTTTGTAGTCCTGAAAAGGACTGTTGGTGTAGTCTTGAATAGACTGTTGGTTATCTTTCTTAGCTTATAGTTCTAAGGAGAACTATAGCGCTTGGAGAGGATGAGTGGCGGGAGTGGCTTGACGTCTCGAACAGGTTGACTTTTTTTTTTTAGTTTAAATTTTAATAATTGTTCAGAGTATTATTTCTTCTTCCTTTTCCAAATTACGAAAGTAACTTTGTTTCTTAATTTTCTGTATTCTTTCATCCTTTTCTCATTTTTATTTGTCCAAGCTTTTTGTTTTGATTTATCCCTTTCTCTGATCAATTTAGAAAATATCTGAATTCATCCATGGGGACCTTTTATTCCTATTTTTCCTGCTTCTGATATAAGCATATGATGATTAACAACATTCATAAGAAACCTTGCCCATGTATTGACTGCTTCACAGACACAGGTACAATCAAGGATTTCATGCCATGGCTGATTACCTAAATCTTCTAAATAGGATTCTAATAATTTTCCTTAATTGATTACTCGGGAGGAGTTTTCATTTTTCGACTTCCATAACTAATAACTCAAAGAATGATCACTCATTCCAACATGTATATAGCACCGTGTGTTTTTATTGTCTCAGTTGAGTTTGTTAACATATGATCAATGAGTGTCATTGAGTTGGCAGTTATCCTAGTATAATACGTTTTGTTAATCTGTTGCAGTGAATATAAGTTATGTGTTTCATCCAGACGTTTTAAATAAGGGGACCCTGTTATTTTTAATGAACTAGAATTTGTGTCCCCCATAACAATAATAAAGTAATTAAAACGATCAAGGAATGATAATAATTGTTCATACTGTTTGGCGGTCTATACCAAGTAAGAATATTATTGGATTTGAAAATTTCGGTCGAACCAGAAGTGGTATAATTTCTAAGGAATTTGATACGTCACATTTGATAACTTCTAAAGACAACGAACTATGTATATACACGGCCACTCCACCACCGTGTCTGTTTCTATCTTTACGAATAAGGTTAAATATATCGATATTAAGTTCACTGTCGAGAACAGATTCATCCAAAAAAGTTTAATTTAATGCTACAATATGAATTTCATTACTCTGTAAAAAATGATGTGATTTCATCTATATTACGGAGAAGATTACGAATATTTAGATGTGCAAATTTGAGGCCTTTGCTTTTCAAACAATCAATACTTGAAAGATTTGTTGTTTCCATCAAACGTTTGGGATTACAGTCATTCGTATCACCTTGAACATCAATTATAAAAATCATAGTTAAGATCAGGAAAGGGTAAGTATTTCGAACATTGCCGATTAAAGAAATGCTTGGTTGGATAAATATCGTGATAAAGGCGCTATAGAGAAACTTTTGTTTATTATGCGCTTAATAAATATTGTATTATTATTATCATAAACTAAATTTGAAGGACGGATTGAAACGAACAGTATAAAGCCTATAGTTTAGAAATAAAATTAATCAAACATCGTCATTCAAGATATTCACTTTCATTCAAACTTACGTCGGTGACACTGTCCCGTATTGCACGTTCGGGCCCATGCCGAAATAAAGTCCCATTCTCGAATTGATCACTCCAGTATTGAAATCGATATTCACCAATCTGCTCCCTGCCGTCTGCAATGGATCCCACATGATGCCGTACAGCGAACCCGAAGGCGCCTTCGGCTTGGCGTCGGCGACATGGACTTCGTTCACGGTGTTCATTTTGGTGATGGGTTTTCGGTGCAAGCCCATAGCTCTCTTGAGACTTACTGGCATAGTTTCGCGAACGTCTTTTTCAAGATTCTGATGAATAATAAGACATAATAAAGGCAACAAAGAAACTGGCTAAGGTAAAGAATCATCTTCTCTAGAGATAAGATAAAGCGCTAGATTGTTGTATCAAGCTTTTCTATAGGTTCCTGCACATTCCACAGTTTTGTGCTTTTATTGTCTGGGTTTCTTTTAAATAGTTGTCAAACAAATTTGATGACACGTAACTTTGTTGTCTGATTAATTTGTCAATTACTTTAATCATATTTTTGTAAATTATGAAACAATATGTCTTTTATGTATATTTTGTTAATCTGTATTGTATCTGCATGTGAAATGTGAAACCAATAAACTCAAACTCAAACTTAAATTCAAGTAAATACATCATTGTAGCAGTGCTCTGAAATTGTTTGGATTAACAGGACTACTTATTCAGAAAGTTTACTGGCTGAAGGTTAGGCTAAAGAATTAAAAACAAGTTTTCCTATTTTCTTCATGTTTTCAGAACACGATCGCAATCACTTTCGAAAAATCAATTTAAGGCAATATCAAAAACCCTGTCCATCACCCTTTGAAATAAGCAAACATTAAAATGACGCAATGCGTCATGCGCACATGAATTCTCCGAGATATACAATAGGGTATTGATTTTGCCCTTGAGTTAACTTTTTTGAAAGTAATTGCGATCGCGTTTCAGTACATTAATACTTTTCGGTATGAAAATATGTTGCATTATCACACGTCTGACCACGCCCCCCCCCCCCCCCCCCCCCCCTCAGTTGACATTTTGCAGTGAGGTTCGTTACGACGAATACGCCTTTATCCTTTGCCCATTGAACACGAGGCGTTCCTTCGATTATGTTATTACATACACTAGACTCTAAAGGCATTTAATATGCATGCGCCATTGATGAACGCATCGTTTACAATCTTCATTTTGCATTAACTTTGTTCAAAATTTCACATGGCGTGTTAAAGGTCTCGGAACTCGTCACTAGGGACTTTTAGATTCTGCACGACGAGAACGTGGACTGCCCTTTTAAGGCAATATGACGTCCTTTTAAGGCACTGGCAGTGACGTCACATTCCCTTAAAAGAGGTATCCACGTTCTCGTCGTGCAGAATCTAAAAAGTCCCTAATGACGCCTCGTGTGCGTCGGGTATTACAGTGTACAGCCTATTGTTGGGTACGTGGTTCAACTTATTACTTTTCAGGGATATTGACTAGTCAGTTACCTCTTCGTCGTCGAAGACCGACGTCGACTTGGAAGCCTTGATAGCGATGTCGGAACACTGGTAGAATACCTCCTCTCCTGGCTTGTGGCTGACATAGCGCATGCGTAAAACACAGTGGTCACATGACATGTTCGGCATGGCCTTCAGATGGCAAAAGGGGAATAATTTTGAGAGATAGGAGGGGTATCGGAGCAAGAGATAAAGAAGAAGAGAGAGCGATTGTTATTGCATGAATTATCACTAGTCTAAGTGAAAAGTTGAAAACCAAGAACTTAGATTATCCACACTCTATATTGAAAAACTAAGTCACTCTCGGTCCTAATCATCATACGTTTTTTTAATGGTGGATCGGATCCATGTTTCTCTTGCAGGGGAGCACAATTCAGAAGAGAACAAATATAACAAGCAAGGTGAGAGAAAACAAGGTAAAAAAAGTCTCATGTAAATTAGTCAGGAGTTATTTGGATCCAGACAGGGGAGCGACTCCCGAAGTTGGGGGGGGGGGGGCACGGCGACCTATCCACTTTTTTCGAGTACCCCAAAAGTGCCCCTCTATACGTATATACGTAGGAAAACGTATTCCTTTCTCTTCTAACAAGTTTTATTACAAAGTTTTGACAGGTGCCACCTTTCTTTTCAAATGAATGCCCATTTACCCACCTTAGAAGTGCCCCGCTCGTCCTTATAAATTTCCCCTTTTACCTTTGGATAAGTGTCCCCTTTCCTTTATAATAATCGCCCTTTAATAATTGCCCCCTTTTACCTATATTTTCCCCTCCCGCTTTAAACTGTGCGCTTCTGCGGACATTTTGTGACCAGCGGCGTACGCAGCAGGGGTGGAACCCCCCCCTCAATTTGTTTTATGTGTGCGATTTTTGATGACCCCCCCCCCCCTCATTTGTTTTTATTAACAAAAAGTGACCTTACCTCCCCCCCCCCCCCCTGAATCGTTGAGAAATTTTTGGGACAAAAAAAAGTGCTCTTACCCTATTTCTACTAGTAGTAGAAATAGGGTAAGAGCACTTTTTTATAAATGACTTCTATATTATATAGAGAGAAGGGATATTTGTTATCGTTGAAGAGGGCATGGTAATATTTCTAAACGGGGCACATTTCTTATGGAACATTGTGCCCCCCCCCCCCCGGCTCCACTGACTTTCAGTATCTAAAAGTCAACGATAACAAATATCCCTTCTCTCTATATATAGAAGTCATTTATTATAAGAAGTGTGCGCTTATTTACACTAAAACGTTTGCCCCTCATGCACTACCACGACTTAGTTTACTCAACTGCTAAACGAGGCACCTTCCAGTCTGTCATCCTTTAAACCTAATGCCCTTTTGAACTTCACAGAATGCCAAGGTAATAATTGCCCTTTGTTTAAGAATATAAAGGTAAAATGAAAGAGTTTTACAAAAATTGGGGCAGGTTTCCCCCTCCCCCTTTGTCACTCCTGGATACGCCACCCGATATATTGGTAGGCGTCTTCTTGATCAAATTTACTCAAAGTGCTTGTAAACATATTCATCGATTTTATGATTTTCGTCGGTTTAAATTCCTGGTTGATTTTGGTATCGTAAAACATATTAAGAGAGAGAGAGCGAGAGAGGGTGAGAGGGAGAAAGAGAGAGAGAGATGGAGAGAGAGAGAGAATTAGATATAAATAGAGGAGAGGGGTGGGGGAGGGCTGATAGAGAAAGAGTAATAACAACTCACAACTGGAACCGTGTAGTTTTGCTGATTCCATTGTAAGTGTTCGTTTGTGTCACCAAGCAGAGTGAGTGTTTGGAAATCCGTGGAGTTCACGTTGGGAGCCAGCGAAATATCCATATAACCTAGGAAACATAGTCCGGTAAAAATCAAAATGACATGGCCGTGTTTATCACTTCTAATCAGTGGCGTAGACAGGTTCGTACACCTGGGGGGATGACTCAGGGGCGGATCTAGCTTTTTGCTAAGGGGGGGGGGTTGACCAAAATAATGACGATGCGGAGCATCGTCCACGAGCCGCGAAGCGGCGAGCCGATTTTTTTTTGGGTGTTTATTTGAACCCCGTAGGTGATGTTTTCCTGGCATCTATTAACACAATGGAAACCATAAAAAGCAGTGCATGATAACGTCTTTTTAAATCAAGTAACAGTTAAATACACAGTGTTATATCCAGAGTTATCAAGTATTTGGTTAAGTTACCAGATGAGTTGAATATCTTCTCACAATATTTGCACTTGAAAGGGTTTCTCTCCAGCGTGCGTTCTTTTTTCTTTCTTTTTTTTTCTTTTTTTCCCCCTTTTTTTGTTTTGTTTGTTTTTTGGGCCGCCAAAGGGGGGGTTTAAACCCCCTTAACCCCCCCCCCCCCCGTAGATCCGCGCCTGTTTAATCTTGTGGTTATCTTGTGGTTTCCAAACCACAAGATAACCAAAAAATACTTGTAAGATTTTCTTTTTTTTACCGTCTGAATTGGCTTTCACCGTGTGAATGCGGCTAATAACAATAAACACAATTACAATAATGATGAGGATTATTATTATCATCATCATAATTATTATTATTATTAATATTATAATTGTTATCATTATTATTATTACTATTATTATCATCATTATGACTCATTAAGTAAGCAAATATCATTCCCCAAAACCTGTGGGGGATGATTGTACATGCCATCCCCCCACCTTGTGCAGGCGCGGATCTACGGGGGGGGTTTAGGGGGTTTAAACCCCCCCCTTGGGCGGCCCAAAAAAAAAAAAAAAAAAAAAAAAGGGGAAAAAAAAGAGAAAAAAAAGAAAAAAAGAAAGAAAAAAGAACGCACGCTGGAGAGAAACCCTTTCAAGTGCAAATATTGTGAGAAGATATTCAACTCATCTGGTAACTTAACCAAACACATGATAACTCTGGATATAACTGTGTATTTAACTGTTACTTGATTTAAAAAGACGTTATCATGCACTGCTTTTTATGGTCTCCATTGTGTTAATAGATGCCAGGAAAACATCACTTACGGGGTTCAAATAAACACCCCAAAAAAAATCGGCTCGCCGCTTCGCGGCTCGTGGACGATGCTCCGCATCGTCATTATTTTATTTAACTGTTACTTGATTTAAAAAGACGTTATCATGCACTGCTTTTTATGGTCTCCATTGTGTTAATAGATGCCAGGAAAACATCACTTACGGGGTTCAAATAAACACCCACAAAAAAATCGGCTCGCCGCTTCGCGGCTCGTGGACGATGCTCCGCATCGTCATTATTTTGGTCAAACCCCCCCCTTAGCAAAAAGCTAGATCCGCCCCTGTTGTGAGGTGGGGGGGATGCATCCCCCTCATCCCCCCCCCGTTGTCTACGCCCCTGCTTCTAATACATAATAAAGAACAGAAAAAGGGATCACTTTAACCAATGAGAATTAATGGAGAACAGATTTTCGTGCACAGTGACCTTTTAAAAATGTTACAATGAATGCCCTGGCTTCATTAGCTAACGATAATCATTTAAACTTATTTCCCAAACAATTATTTTCTGTATATCTTTTGACTCGCAGATTCCTTGTTTATCGAAAAGGCTACTGTTATATTGACAGTGGGCCTTTATTATGCAATGTTATCATAACAAAGATAAATTTAGAATGTGAGTTTTTTTCTTAACCCTGTGTAGATTTTTAAACTATTATTTTGTGTTGATTTAGAATGTAAGTCTTAATTTTCCAACCACTGCCCTCCCTACCAAAAAAATATAGATCGATAATTATATTCTGGAGCCGAGGCGTTAGCTCCACCCCCCCCCCCCCCTCCCCCCTCCCCCTGACGAAATTACCTGTGCACCTACGCCCGTACCCCTTCCCCCCTCCCCTGCTGGAACGTGGAACCACCATTATCATAATTATGTAGAGTTTTTGTGGTAGGGCATTGTATAGACTCCGGACTGTAAACCACAAGGAACGGGGTTCAAATCCCGCCGCGGCAATGATGTCATTTGCCAAGACATTAATCTACATTTGCCATACTCGACCCAGGTGAAGCTAGTGGGTACCTGGTAGGATTCATTCCTTGAATGCTCTGACTCTGAGCGCTACGGTTGCCGGAGCTACATCCGGGTTAATGACATCCAAAGTTCTTTGGAAGCGCATAGACTTTATATAATAATTTGGTATGCGCTATACAAGAACGACATATTTTTTTTAAATCATTTTTGTTTTTTATTACTATTAATATAAATCATTTTTATAATATTATTATTATTCTTATTATGTTTTCATTATTATCATCAATAGTAGTGTAATCGCATCATCGAATTCATACATGTACCTGGTATATTCAGGCAGTCAATTTAAATTCTTTATTAATTATTGATAGCAAAAAAAAACACCATCAATACGAAAAGGCGTAAAATGTTTGCTCGCTAACTTCACTTGCTCTAATTTTAGAAATGTAAAACGTTGATATTCCGGTTAGAGCAGTTAGCCCCATCCTCGACCACATCGGGCCAATGCTTTTGCACCTATACCCCACTTCCACCAACTTTGCAGGAGCCGACATTAGAGACTTTTAGGCCCGAATTCACAAAGGAGGTTTGTCGACAAACCTCCTTTTGTTTTTTACAAACCAAGGTTTGTAAAAACGCGTCGAAACGCGTCGTATGACGCACATAAACCTCGGTTTGTCGACAAACCTCCTTTGTGAATTCGGGCCTATGAGGCCTGTTACAGTGAGCAAAAGGCCGGGCCAGGCCGCGGCCTGGCCACGGCCTGGCCTCGCACTGTAACAGGGCAAAAGGCGAAATGCGAGGCCAAACTGGCCGCGCATTTGGCCCTGCTCTGGAGGTAGTCTCGGCCGCGGCCTGGCCCCGCAATTTCTCACTGTAAACGCACGCGGGGCCAGGCCGTGGCCTGGCCCCGCATAATAGGGACTTTTAGAATGAGTGGACGAGAACACGACGTACGCCGACTGATCATGCGTGTCAACGTACTCAACTGCCCATGTTGACTACAATTAGAAATCTTTTAGATTGCACTCGACGATATACATGTATGCAGGAAGTAACACTATGAATTACATGACAGACAAAGAAAGAGGACAAAATATACAGTTCCTCATTCTACCTTCAACAATAGGCCATTTTCTTAATGTAACCAAATTTAATGCATAGGTCTTTGTGAAGTGCCTCAATACAAATTATTTCATTCACCTGATAGGAATAGTTGTATTTCAATAGTCAGAATGCAACTGCATATATTAAGTGTTGCTAGGTAGGTCAAGCCATAATGTTTGTCCAACGTGGCAACAAATAATGTATGCAGTTAGGATTCTGTCTATTGAAATACTATTATTCTTAACAGGTGAATGAAATAGTTTGTATTGAGGCACTTCACAAAGACCTATGCATTAAATTTGGTTACATTACGAAAATGGCCTATTGCTGTGGTAGAACATCCCTTCACTGCTCTTATGTAAAAATGTGTAGAACAGGTGAATATGCATGTGACACTTGTTCTACACATTTTTTACATAATAGCAGGGAAGGGATGTTCCTTTGTCTACCTGAGGAACTGTATATTATGCACACGCGGCATATACTAGTATCGTACTAGATTTAGGAAAATCAAGGTTGACGCATTCTCGATCGCCGACTGAGACGACGTGACGCATGCGCAGTGCCTTAAAATGACGTCACACGTTGCAGTCAAAGCTGAAAACGTGCAAATCTAAAAGTCCCTAATTGCGCGGCCTGGCCCGGCCCCGCAATTTTCTCACTGTAAACGGGGTCTATGATTCTGCACGACGAGAACGCGGACTGCCCTTTTAAGACAATGTGACGTCACTGCCAGTGCCTTAAAAGGACGCACATTGCCTTAAAAGGGCAGTCCACGTTCTCGTCGTGCAGAATCTAAAAGTCCCTAATATCACATCCATACCTGGTAAGCCGATTTCGTAATGGTTAAGGTTCTGTTGGAACCTGATGAGGGCGGTCTTCCCACCCATGTACGTCATCTTGGGTGACTCGGCAGCCTGACCCCCGCAAGGACTCTGGTGTCGGGTGCAGGATCTACTTCCGGGCTAAAAAGAATAAGTAATGAGTCCATCAAGTTGGTGAACTATCAAAGTGTTTATGTTATGTGTTTTGATACGAATCATTCTTTTTTATTTTAAACAAAAGCAATTTAAACGTAGCCGTAGACCTGGAATATTGCTAAATCCAGCGTATCAAACCTACTTCCAACGAGGGACTATCATTATCCGTAAAGTAGCCCCCTCCCCTCCCCTCAAATAAAATTTACCCCTATTATTATTTACCTCAGCCTAATAATATCCCTAGACAAATACCCGAACCCTGGTATAAACCATCGATCAAGTACCACTGAACAAGTATCACAACAATAAGGGGTTTACTTGACGGAAGGGGGGAGGGGGTAATGATCCAGGGCATCGTTTCACGAGACCGTCATAAGTACAAGTTCACCGACAAGTTCACCAATTCGGATGCGTGTTCAATTTCATACGCCGCCCAGCTGAGGTTAATTGTCAGAGAAAGCTAATATCAAACCCGTTTATTTTAGTCGTGGGGAAGGGGATGCATGACGAAAGGCTACATATAGCCTCCTCACTTATCCCCCCCCCCCCCACCAAAAAAAAAAAAAAAAAAAAAGAAGAAGAAGAAGAAAAGGCACCTTACCTTGTTTACGCTTTTTTTTATTCACAAAGTGACGGGCGATGTGTACGACTTTCACTATATAAATGATGTGTGTTTAATACCAGGGAGGTGTTTCCCTGGTAAGCAACTTAAAGAGACATTGGTGTTACCTTCACCAATTTCAAGTGCAACGATGGAGTATAAGATATGGAATACTGTTTCTACATGATTATAGGTTATGCCTCGTTGAGCATCAACATTCAGAGGCAATGACCATGCGTGGTATAGACCTGTATACATACCGTTGATATATCGAAGGTCCCTCTTTGTCGAGGAGTTATTATGCAGATATGGCCTTGCGAATCTGATACAAGAACCATCAAAGCCACTACCAAGATACAACTCCATCTCTGCAACATAGTCTCCATTTTGTTGTTTTGTCAGAATATTTCCAGAGTAGTTTTCTTGAAGAAGATGAAACCTACAACATGAAGCACTTGACGTTCAAAACATCACAGAAGCAGCATTTGCTGGATACATCAAATACAATATGTTAAGCTTTGATTCGTTTGTTGACGGTAGGACCCGTGGTATGGACATTAGATAACGAGAAATCAAGGTACTTGTGGATCAATGACAGATTATATTGGTATATCACGCAACAATGCATACAGTAATTGTATTTTTAGTTTCCAGAACTGCCTACATGCGCATAATTATTATTAGTAACTGTATAAAATACGAGTGCAGTCGTTTCTTTTTCCTGACCGTAGTTGTGCAAGCTATATTGTGTAGTATTTGAGCTATGAATACGTAGCGAAACTAAGTCAATATTCCAAAGTACTCATATTTAATGGCGCTTTTATATTGACAGTGGCGTTTGTTTGTATGAGTCTGATTTGTTTACATCCGTCATGGATCAAGAAACTTTTAGGAAGATCATTCCCTTTGATATGAATTCTTGAGAGAACGTGGATGGGAAACATACAGGGAAGTTGGGATAAGATGGAGATAGATTTTAGAAGAGGTACTGGGGGGGGGGGGGTAAAGACACACAGAAGGGGGCGAGTTTAGAAGTCAACGAGTGAAAGGTTTGGAAGAAGAAGGAATAAAAAAAGAAGAAGAAGCAGGAGAAAAGAAGAAGAAGAAGAAAAAATAAAGAGAGGGTGGATAGTGTGAAATTGGTAGGTCTAGGTGGAGAGAGAGGAGAGGGAGAAATGAAGAGAGAGGGGGCAGGAGGGATTCGAGAGAGAGAGAGAGAGAGAGAGAGAGAGAGAGAGAGAGAGCGAGAGAGAGGGAGGGAGAGAGAGAGAGAGAGAGAGAGAGAGAGAGAGAGAGAGAAGTAGTTGAAAAGTGAAAGAAGCGGAGACGTTTTTGACAAGAATTAGGTCCTCACAGCTTTCCGGTATGTACAGGCAATCTCAATGTTAAAAGGCCCACTATATACCATTTGGAATTTACTAGCACTCATTTCTTAAAAAGATCGATACGTTCAGACGATCCTTATCATATTTCTGTTGAAAATCCACATTTTAATTAGCTGTATTGACACATTCTTGAACCTTCATTTGGCAATACTGTCACGTTTCGTGTTCACGCCCACTTTTATCGGTGTCATGTGAGCGTAGTGGTCACCTGATATAGCGAGAGAACCGTTAGCACGTGATCGTACAATAACACAAGTTGGACACACCCCCTCGAACTCTCATCAAACAACTAAATCTAATAATGATAATGAAGCGCATTACATAATAAATTAACAAAGATATGAACACTTAGAAAAAAATTATACAAATCCTACAACACAATGAACTAATGTATGCGTTTAGAGATACTTTTTGAATGATTCAATAGAAGAGTAGTTCGTAATTCACGGGGTAATCTATTCCATATTATCGGAACCACTGTCGTGAAAACTTTGCTCTCGTATATTTGAATTTATAGGCACTTGAAGAGCTGTTGTGTTTTGAGTTGAACAAAGTCTGAACGTAGACCGACTGAGAGATGGTAGCAAGGAAGATACCATATTCAGGGGCAATGTGGAAGGTACATTTCTAAACAAAGATAGCAGTTTTGTCTTCTTCTGTAAACAGAATCTCGTGGATGCAAAGGTTGAAAAATAAATTCGGCCTAGATCCTGCAGTAGTTCAACAGTTCGGACATATTAAAGCCTATCTGCCAGGGGCGGCGATCCGGGGGGAGCGGGGGGACACGTCCCCCTCAATTTTGTTAGGGGGCGTCCCCCCTCAAAATTTGAAAAAAATGTATAGCAAATACTGACTAAAGACTGCAACACACTTTTAGGCTCTGGATGGCCCAAGAGTGCAGCGTTTAGACAATTAAAAAATGCAAAAAATCTTCTCACTCGGAAGCTACGCTCCCTCGCATAATATCCTTCAAAATGATAGTAAATATACCGAGAAAAGTAAAGTGTGAAAAAAGTATATTGCTTGTTTTTATACTATAGTTTTGCTAAGGAATGTAATTTTTTAATACAACAAAAAACCTGTGAGGGGGTAGTCACTTCCGTCACCTTCACCCCTCTCATTCATTATTTTCTCTTGCACTTGTGTACTGATAGGAGGAGGGTCTTGGGGCAGTTCCCCCTTAATAAAATTCAATCGTGGTTTGTTTCTAATTCAATACCATTGATTTACAGTGCTGAAATGGCATGATTATTCCCTGAGCTTCCGGGGGCTCTGCCCCCTGGACCCCACCAAGGGCCCTAAGGCGGCCCCTGGATGCGCATCTGATCGTAATTTAATGCCTAAAACCCCTGAGCTTCTGGGGGCTCCGCCCCCTGGACCCCACTCTTTATTAGTGACCTGCAAGCCAGTGTCAAAAATAAGATATCAAAATATGCTCATCTGACCGTAACTAAATTCCTAAAACCCCTGAACTTCCGGGGGCTCCGCCCCCTGGATGCTCATCTGACCTTAAGTAAAGGCCTAAAACATGATCCCGCCGGGCCTTTGCCCCTGGACACCACGCCAATAATTATTTACGCACCACTTTCTTCGCTCGCTTCGCTCTACTTGATCGTAAATACTTTAGCCCCCCCCCCCTCCATTTGAAAAACGTTCCCAGGGCCTGCATAACATGTAAGAGTGGTGGTGATGCGCATTTTTTGCAGCCCCCCCCCCCCCCCCGGTCATGAAAAATCGCCACCCCTGCTATCTACACTAGTTTGGTCAAGAAGAGATGTCTCAAGGATGTTGGCACTTGTTTTATTTATTATTTATACATGTATAACATGCATGTATATTGGAGAAGGGTTGAGGGTTTATCTCTGTTCTCTTCCGATATTGCTATCGCTTTTATTTAGTTTAATTCTTGTGTACAGTAAGCAGGCGCGTACGCAGGATTTATTCAAGGGGGGGGGGGTTCAAATTTGAAACTTACGCCGAAAATGTCGCAACGACTCAGCCCGTCGCATAAATTTCGCAACGACTCAGCCAGCCGCTGAATAAGCGGGATGGGGGGGGGGGGGGGACATACACATATAAAAAGTTCAAGGGGGGGTTAACCCCAACCCCCCCCCCCCCCCCCCTCCTCCCTGTGTACGCGCCTGACAGTAAGAGTTGTTAATGTTTCTGGTAAGTTTAAAAGTGAACGTTCTTCCTCTTTCAGAATCCGAACTGGTTTAGGTGAACATAATTTAACCCGAGAGAGGGCGGATTACCGGTTCAAACAGAGCTAGCTTTTTATGGTACAAATATTTTTTTCCATGCAGACCCTGAGTGCATGGGTTCATTATACAAGCAGACCCTTTGACAAGATTTTGAAATTTGAAATGCGGGAGTTTTCTTAGACTTTGCAAAGTGCCCCTTTTCACCTCTGATAATTGCCCCTGAATGATAATTATGTGCCCCTTTTTCCTTTCATAGGAACTTGTCCCTTTTTCATAAATGCCCCTTTTCACTTCTTATAAATGCCCCTATCGCAATCTAGGCGTTGTGGCGTGCGCCTGTTATCCAGCTAACAGTAGAAGTTATAAACTGATTCAGGCGAGGACGCAGGTTAGCAACTGAGTCACGTCTTTCGGATGGTGACGTTTAAAGGTCGGTCCCCAGACGTGAAAAAATCATATCTTATTGGTACACGTCTGTAAAAACACAACACACACACTGATGGGTGCCTTTTCATCCCTTGTGCATGCCTCTTTTTTTGGGGGGGGGGGTGTAAAAAGTGCCCCATTTTCACCTCTGATAATTAGCCTTTGTACTTTGACACGTGCTTCTTTTCTTTTCAAATCAGTGTCTTAACCATTTTGAGTGTCCTCTTTTCCTCTCATCATACTAATTTCAAGCGCCTAAGTGCGATTTCCCCCAAAAGTCAGGCTCGCTACGCTCGCTCGTAGGTATTTTTTATGTTATAATTATGTAATTTATCTAAGGTCTTTTCAGTCTTCCGTTATGAGAATGCGCTTATAACCCCATCAGGATTGGGGTTTTCCTCTTTAAAAGATGTAATTTTTTCGCACTGCGACCTCTCAAATCTTTAGAATTGTCCTCGCTTGCTTTGCTCGCTCGCAGATGAATGTTCAGACCATCACACCCCGACTGCAAGGTATGATGCTTAAGCAATATCTTATATGAATTATGATGTAAAAAGGAAACAAATATTGAAATCATCCCTGATAATGTAATCACAATATGCCGGTATATACCGATGTCTAAAAAGTTGTATAGTTTCCCCGGATAGTTTCGCGTTGAGATTTCCCTTTGAGGGTGCCCTTTTTTGTTGGTGCCCTCCCACTTTGGAAGTCACTCCGCCGCCTCTAGTTTTAGGCATTTGATTACAGTCAGATGAGCACCCAGTGGTTATTATGGGTTGTTATGGACACTTCTACTTTATTTGCTTTGATCATTAGTGTGATAGCTCCTCGATCTGAGTAAGACAAAAAAGTGAGACTGGGTAAAATGGGGCACGAATCATGCTGCGAGAGTAGTAGTAGTATGAATGGGGTCTATGACTCATCCGGGAACTCTCCTGACGTCACTGACAATATGGCTGCCATCAGCGATGCGAAAGGAGCGAAAAGGAGGGTGTGATTACCCATCTAATCCCAGCATTAAGTTACATTTTCACTAAGTTTGACAGATTTTGAGCTCTTCTATTGATTGCAAATTCTTTTAATCCTAATCTCGACACCCATTATCAGTCATGGAGGGTTCATTCTTGAGTCCAGCAGAGCAGCAGTATTACCCCGAACTCTTCAGCAGATCAGACAAGGAAAGCTCCGGGCGAGTTCCGGCCCAGCGAGCGATGAGTTTATTCAGGTTGAGTCCGCAGCTCTCCAGCGACGTAATTCAGAGGGTGTGTATAATTCTAATGTCTATTGATAATAATTTTTACAATAATTAAATCATAATCATATCTATTCCTTTATTATATTCCAGTTTCTAGTTCTGCTGTGGTGTTTTGATGTGCACGAATCATGAGTAAACTCAAACTGAGAACTAAAACTAAAAGTTTTATTTTTAAACTCGACAGTTGTGTCAGTGTCACTCACTGACTAGTGACTGAGTCATGTTTTAATTTTCAAGTAGGTCTACAGTTGTTGGTGTTGGTGTTGAGAGCGCGGAAAGGCTGCTGAACCGAGCTCCAACACCGACGGTCAGTTTAGAAAGACGATACCGATCATCATGCGTGCGCATTATCGATAGCTCAACACCAACCACAACACTGAGTGACGTCCTACTCTACAAGCGAAAAGTCTTGCGATAAAAGCATAATCCATTCAGAAATTCCAATAAATTACACATATCGAATATCATATGTAAAGTCATATTAGAAAATCAATAGATAAAATATCATTTCACTTGAAAAACATCTAGGCCTAGATCTACAGCTCCCATGATTTAAAGCGGTTTTGACTGTATGATGGATTTTACCTTGGCATGAGCGTGAGATTCGTGCCAGATGTCCGCATAGTTACATGTACCTGCGATATACTGCAACACCAACACCAACACTGACACTAGGGTGTCTGATCACGCACCCGATGTTGTGTGCTAAAATTCTTCCCATAGAGATTGCACGCATCCCTATGCAGTCTACAGGGTGTACGTGAATTGCGCGACCATGCAAAATTGGTCAATTATTTTTTTCTTCAAATCGAGGTTCAAACCTTTATTCTTTGTGATCCTGAAGGTGATACTCAATAAATGAGGTGTCATATGAAAGAGCAGGTGAATCCCCATATTTCCAAAGGGGCTGTATCTCGGAATTCTAAAAATATCTTTGTCAAAACAGTGATTTAAACATTGTGGTCCACCTGCACACACCCCCAGTATAGTACGATAATACTCTGTAAAGAGGTCTGTACTCAAAAGGAAGAAGAAGAACTCTGAGGTTTGACACTTTTGAGATATGCAGCCCCGATCGATAAGTAGTCCCTGTCCTAAGGAATATATCTATGCGCTTATTTTTTCGCTAGCCCCCAGGGATCACAAAGGATTACAGTTTAAAAATACCCTTCCGCCTACCGGTATTTGTTGGATCAGCTAATTAGGAAGGCGTGCGCTCCGCTCAGTCCAAACCATGGTTACATCGCGTAACACATCTCCGTGTACGAACAAAACCCACATGAAAGTATGGCTAGCCAAGTATCGCGGAGACAACGTGGCTCAAGCTGCAAGTTGCGCATAACATGCGTACGCTATACATACGCTTGCATATCGCGCGATACAGCTGTTTGGCTAAATTTAGCAAAACAACATAACTCTGCGTGTACGTCTTTTTCGTCGATTCTGACCACATCGATATGAATATTGCAGCGTTTTGGAGGGGCTGTATCTTTTGATAGAAACATCGGTGAGACTTGAAATTTGAAATGTATTATTCTGATTACATTTTTTATTCAAATATCAAACAAAAATGGTGAAAAACGATCCCAAATTGAAAAATCGTTCAGACACCCTACCAATACCAACACCAAACTTGAAATCCTGAATTTCCCAATCCCTAGGGGCTGGTGTTGGTGAATGGGGAAATTACACGTAAATCGTCAATACCAACCGCGATACTCGGTTCAGCAGACAACATTCAACACCAGCCCTCAACCCAGACTACCGCAAATGCATCATATTTTCCAAGGTCAACCTCAACACCAGCATGACTTCAAGTTCGTTGTTGTAGCTGGTGTTGGTGTTCTCACAACACCAACACCAACTTTCAACACTGAACTTGAAATCACTCACTGTCATGGCACTGCACTAGACTACTGAATAATCAATAAACAAAGCAGAAAATGACAGAAATAACTGTCTTAGACTAAGCGTCCGAAATATTGCAACCAAAATGTATATGAATGATGTAGATCTAGACGTATTAAAAGTAAGGAGTGAAAAAAACAACTTGTACTTTTGTTGTACAGTAGCATCTCATTCATGCCGTGGGGGCGCTAGTCCGAGAATAAGGATCGTCTGCATAAACGAGGATCATCTTCGTAAACGTGGACCAATGCGTCCCCAAAAGTAAGGATTGTCTGCATTTTTGCTTTTTGATCGGCGCCTTGGCGATGGAAAAACAGATTCTGCAGTGATTTTCTTGGTGCATTTTTCATTGACTGTACAGAGGCTTTCACATTATGAGCGATAATTCGTCAGGAAGATGGATAACCCATAAAAGTAGACGGTGAACTAGGGTTATTTTCTTATGCTGAATCCATTTTTTGTGTCGCCAGCGGGCGGTTCGGTAACCTGAAACCTGCAGAGTGCCTATTAAAAAAAACGTCCACGAAAATGCAGACAATCCTTATTTTTGAGGACGCATTTTGTCCGCGAGGATATCCTTTTATGAAGACGATCCTCATTCTAGGATCAGCGCCCCTACTGCTTACCGACCCATTCCATCTTGGCCTTGCCTCGCTACCCCAAAGGCAAAGGACGCAATTCACTCTTTTTATAGAGTGGTTAGTGGAGCCAGATGTAGTTTGGCAGAAGCTAGAACAACCATCAATCTCACCATGATCACTTATCAGAGACTATAGCTTTGAGCTTAGTTCACTGCTTGATGATTTTGATATTGATGTACATGTACATACAGTCAAGCCTTTTATTTTACCCGGGCGCCGGGCGATTTTTACCCAACGGTCCCTGACTTTTGGCGCCCGGTAAGACGGGGAAAATGAGTACCGGGCGCCGGTCATTTTTAATTTTTGGCGCTCGGTCTGGGAGAATTAAAATTTCCTGTTTCAGAAACTTCCACATGTCGAACGCTAAATGCTCACCAATGTGACAAAAACTTACTTGATACAAGTTAAATGTGGACTGAATGAACCCTAACAAATCATTTTATAATGAGAATCCTAATTGAAATCGCCCCAAAATAATTGCAGCACGACTACGAGCGGCCGCTAACTTATATCTCCTACTCCTAGAGCCACCGGTAGGGTTAGGGCGGCTAGACAGCCGGCGTGCTGCGGGGCGGAGATCGAGAGTGGGCGAGCAACACTCTCACTCCGTCTAAAAGTTTGACTTTGTTGTGAAAATCTTACTTTGAAAAATGATTATCAAAATTCAGTATACATGGCCTGAATAATCACAATCCAAACTTTGATTTCACAACTCTTTTCCTGGAAACTATATTTAAACATCATGGCAATCATGATGGAAATAGATCACAATTTCGGAATTTCGCGCACGAAGTCCAATCGATGAAAATGATCGGAAAAAAATCGGTAGAAAACAAATATTTTAATAATTTTTTTAAATAAATATGCCGACAATTTTTAAGTTTTGGGCTATCAAATACTTTTAAAAAAAATGCATAGATCTAGCTGGGACTAGTTTGTCATTCAGAGTTATTGTAGACCCTGTTTGTAGATATTTAGTATTTTTCATGACTTTGAAATTAATGACATTAGTCTAAAAGAAGAGGTGAAAAATGCGAGCCGCCACTTTGGAATATAATTTAAGCACGCATTCAGTTTTCCATTGTCATTATAATCCAAGATGGCGGCTCGCATGTTTTGCCTCTTCTCTTAGACTAATATTATTAATGTCTAAGTCATGAAAAGGCACTTCATATCAACAAACATGGTCTACAACAACTCCAAATGACAAAATAATCCCAGCTTTGCATGTTTGTTTAGTATTTGATAGCCTAAAACTTGACAAATTTCGACAATTTAAAAAAAAAAGTTTTTATTTTTATTTTTTTATATTTTTATTTATTTATTTTTGTTGTTGTATTTCTTCCTTCCGATCCGATTATAACCCCAACTTACAGGGTTAATTTATAGTTTACTGATATAGACTAATGACAATGAATAATGAATAAGTAAAAGATAACGGTTAACAAATGATTTAAAAGAATACATATTTAATCAATTTTGGAAACGGCTCCTGGTCCTGGAAAACGGCTCCCGGTTCTCTAAAAAATGTAAGGACCGGGAGCCGCTTTTTCAGATATTTGGCTCCCGGTCTGCTTTGTCTTAATAAAAGGCTTGCATACAGTACAATTAAATATGATTATTTACGACCGACACGACCGACACGACCGACAAGATTGACAGACATGACTCCATTACGAACTGAGGTGACGAGATCCACCTCAGCCAGTTTGAAGTAGGAGACAGAGAGCTGACCTAGTAAATGTACCGCTAGACCAACTTCCACCGTCCTGGACCTGATGCCTGATGGATGTAATCGCTTTAAATTACAGCCTTTTAAACAAACACACAAATGTGAACGTAATCACACACATTCCCGCACAAGACGAGTAGATGACCCTTGCAAACTACATTCAGAGTTCTTTGGAGCAGTCTTTTTTTAATTATATTTGCCACTCTCCACCCAGGTTAAGTTAATGCTACCTGGTAGAAAGGAATTCCTTGAATGTCTATCATGGTTATACAAAATTAACACAAAATTTGCTTTACTATTAAACGTAAAGGATAATTAGTTTTCATAATACCACCCTGATTGTTATTTAGATACTTATAAGCATCTTTCTTGCAATTGTATAAAAAAAAAAAGTAATCTGAATGAACAAAGACATGGATTGGTTTTCTTGGTGTTCTGTGTACATGTACAATGTACATTACTCAAAAGAGGTAAAGTTGCAGAATATAGTGTATAATGTTTTGTACATGTTTGAAGTTGGTACTTGTGATTGAATTCAAAGGCAGGGGTATGAACAAACTATTGAGCACTATGCAGTCAATTTCTTGTACCAGTATCTGAAATTGTTGTAGAAATTATTGGATGTTGTTATAACTTGTTATCAATCAAACTGCATCAATCTCTATTAGCATTATAAAACAATATGAGACAAATCATAGTGTAAATGTAAGGAGCAAGTCCAGACTATTTCTTCCCACACGTTTCCGCCAACATACATGTACATGTACATGTATTAGATTTCAGTATCTGATGACTGAATCACTCTGATAGCCCTCCTAAAACTTGGATTAGACAAATCATCAAATAAAACAATATATTTATGTTATTTATTGATGTGCAATATTTTATAACACAGTTCAATAATACTCAGTAACATATATTGGACATACTTTGGACTTTCCCATAAAACAATGTCTCTATAAAACACTTCAAAAGATATTCCCATATCATTGGAGCCAGACTGACAAATTAAATCTATTATTCATTCAGAGGCTTCTCTTAAACCTGTCAATAAAATCTGTTTGATTCCATCCATTTCTGTGCAGATTAACGAGCTTTGTGGAGCCGGAAGGTTGGGTTACTACGGCAGGAGTCAGTTTTATTGTGCACTCAAGATGATCGCGATGGTACAGAATGGTCTTCCACTCCCCAGTTCTGTGGATTTTGTCATGCAAGGTAAGAGATCAAATTGAAGTACATGCATGTATATTTCTAAATGCATGTATGATGTTATTATTTCTACTCAATAAGATTTTTCTTAGTTACAGTAATTGCTTCAACCTGTTTATGAAGTGGAAAAGTACACCTGTACCTGCGCAAGTCAAAGATATGTTTCTGAATGATGAATTTCTGGAAAAGTGTTTTATTTTGCACAATAGTAAGTAAGATGTGGATGGCCAGTCAAAGAAAAAATACAGTAGATAGACACAAGATTAATGGACGTTTAATGTAACTCTTCTCTTTCTCTATTTGTTTTGAGTAAAGCTGAAAAAGAAAACGGAATTTCTAAACCATCGAGCTAACAAATTAACGTGTGATATTTCAAAAATTAACCGCGCCTTGTTCGATAGAAAAATGTACGAAGGCTGTAAACAGCAGGATATTATCATGCATGCCGGGATCGAGAAATCTTCCTGAGTCTTCGGGTTAGTGAAGACGGACCACAAATAGCGGGATATTTTGCAAACTAGCCTGAGATATCTTGGGAAGATTTCCTGAGCAAATACTGGAGCTCGCTATTTGCTTCTACACCTGCCAAATAGCCCGCTTTTTCGTAATCTGGCTAGTTTCCCCGATCAGAAATACTGGTAGCAAGCTACATGTATTTGGCAAACTTGGGTTAATACTGCAAATGAATCCTACATTCTCTTTAGGAATCCAAAACAGCTGTAATTTATAAGAAAGAAACATCCTACATCAGTGTTTAATAAAAAAAGAAAAAGAAAATGAGATTGAGGATATAACAAAATTATAATTAGCACAGTGACATTGATTGCACAGTATACCCTACACTATACATAAATGATGTTTAATATATACAGTATGTACAAAGCCTACTCAATTTTACATGTACACTGTAGTATGATAATTTAATTGAATTGCACAATGTACTAAATAATTAGATTAAAAGTTGTACCCACTTCATGCAAATTACTTTAGGTGTGCTACATGTAATTCAATAGAAGAATATGTGGGATATTGATTTTTTTTTCTCTGTGTTTTTATTGGTTTTTGTTCATGTATGAATCTAATCATATTGTACACAATTATGTTAAACATCAATAAAATTTGTTATTTTTAAGTCAGGCATGTGATATTGCCAAATAGGAGTTGGGCCTGTTGGTGACAGAACATTCACCGCTGCTGCTCACCGACTATGGGACTCACTTTCCCACTCATCTACTCTAAAATCATTCCAAAGAAACTCAAAAGCCCATCTTACAAATGTACATCAAATTAAAATCTTTCACTTTATAATACCCATAAATTTTTTTCTTATTCATATACATTGTTATCTGAATTTACTTATGGTTATGTTATTTTCTCAACTGTTTGTTATTTTGTTGGGTGTCTTGCGCATTCCTTGGGGCACTTCTCAAAATATATAATGAATATTATAAGATGATGACGGGGATCCTAATCAAATGATTGGTTGAGAGCGTACACATGGCCAGGCATTTATTTTGCCTAACGCCTAATTTGGATAATGACCAGATAATGATAATGACTGGTCAATAGTAAAATCATGTTATAAAACATCATTTTATAAAAGAAATAAAACATAATCTTATAAAAACAAATAATATATATCATTTTGTTCAAGCATTAGTAAAATTACCCACACTTAGTACCCTCAAAACAGTCCAAACACCCTCGGCTATCGTCTTGAGCATGTCAAACTGTTCCAAAGGTACATGTACCTCGTGTGGGTAATATGCCCTCACTGCTGTAGCTCCTCCAAAGAGGAGAGTCAGGAGACCCTTCTGGGTCATTCATTCACAATCCACTGACCAAACTGCCAATTTGAGATTTACATAGATTTAGTGATAGATCTAGGAGTGTGTAGACCGCCGGGTGAGCCCCAAAATTCGTCAGTTTTGTGACCTCGGCTCTGCATCTACTTTTTTTATAGTGGAAATTATTAAAGAATACATTTTGATATCATAGTCACAACTCGTCAATCGAAAACAATGCATATAAGCTCAAAAAATGGAAAAAAGGTGCTTAAAATCTTTCTTTTTTTCACGGAGGTTGTCCAATCACTGTGCATGTATCAAGTAACAATTACAGCGCTTCAAGCTTTTTAGCCAATCACAGGCAGTGTTGTGCACGTACCACTGGCGCGCGCTATTTCGAGTTTCCGGTGTAGTAATCATGTCGTCAACAACTGAATGATTCAGAGGAAAACACAGGTTTTTGCTGCATGCATACAATTTCGACTCACAGTAAGGTGATATCTTTCAGTGGGAAGAGTTACAGAAAATTCAAGGAGTGTGCAGATCTTTGGAAGGACGTCAGTTTTGGGTTTTACTAGAAAACAAAATTGCTGCGAATGCGGTCAACTTCGACTTCGACTCGTTCGAGCTGCAGACAGAGCAGTACTCGCCCGGCGCTTCGGGCGGAGGAGTGTACCAGGGAGGTGTTCGAACTGCAACAAGTTCAACAAAAAAGAGGTAGGCCTAGATCTATGTCATTCTGAAGAAATTATTGTATTAACTGTTTCAGCATGTTCAGAATAACTGTGATCCTATTCATTTTCTTCTTCTTCTTCTTCTTCTTCTTCTTTTTCTTCTTCATAATCTGCCTCCTTATTAAAATTCAATAGACTCTACTGAAGATTCTTGCAGATGCCGTAATTGATAATAATAAATATACTCGGCCTGATTGGGGTGTGCAGGTGGACCATTACACCAGGGTTTCCCCCTACTCTTATATGAATAGTGCAATGGGTTTTTAACGTGCAAGGGTGGTGACTCTCCTGTACACGGGGCCTCCATTTAACGTCCTATCTGAGGGATGGAGTGTTTTTCACTTGACATAACCTGCGTCTAACAGTAACAGTAACAAGGGAAGGGACATGTTAACACACAACGCAGGCTTCAGTCATCCGCCTGGGTGGGAGTCGAAACCGGGATCTTTTTCTATGTCTATGTCATATGTCTATTTCCCGGCCCTAAACGTTACAACTAGAATCAGAAAAAAAGAGTCTAAACTAGAATATCTACCGGGTAATTTCTATTTTCTAAAAAAATTCTATGCTCTCGAATTTGAGGCCTAGCTAGCCAAATTATTAAGTGGTTGATCAAGTCAAATTGGATACTGGTCAGGCTTGATTCTATACTACATTAGTACAGATCAGGTCTTTATAATTAATGTGGGTATTTATTGTCCACATATCGATTACGGTATCGTCTGAGAACAGCGTACTGGTAGGTTTTTTTTTTTTTGGGGGGGGGGGTAGGGGCTACTGTCCCCCTAAATTTCCACAATCAAAGTGGTTTGTTTTTCTTTCTTTTTGTGCATGTTTGACAAATGCTGCATAGTGAGGCCCCCAGTCCCTGTCAATATTTGACAAAGTTAAATTAATACGCCACTTGTGTTGGAGAATGAGCCTTGCCCTTGCCCTGGTGATCTGTTTATTCATGATGAAAAATGTATTACAGTACCGTATGCCCTCCATGCTCTACAAAAAAAAAACTTCATAAAAATATGTGACGACTCCTTACGTTTTCTATTAAGGATTTAGCAGTTCTGAATAATTTCCACTGTTAGACGTCTGTTAGATGTCCAATGCTAGATTCAACTCTTACTGTAGGTTTTGTATTGATGAATACTTCAGTATGTCTGTCTCGTAGAACTATAGACCTATTCTTTTTTAATAAATTATATTAAATGAGCCTTGCTTTTTATTTATTTTCAATAAAGGTATGTCCAACCAGGATACCATGCGAGCTGCTACTGGCACTTCTGCAACATTACAACAATCAAGTGAGCACAGATCAAGGCAAAGAGGGAACAATATTTAATCCATTGTATGTCACATTACTTGTAAATGTAAAGCCTTTTTTAGAAATTCAATGTAAAGACCTTTCTTGCGATGCTCTATTTTGCCAATTTCCGCCAGATTCGATAAAGCAGATAACTTTTACTAAATGGCATTTGGACAAATGTATGAAATTACCTGCTGGAAATTTTAAAGAACATGGTTTAGATGTATATTAGACTGAAGAAGAATAGCAGAGGCTGGGACCCTGTCATCCATAAATTTTAAAATTTTACTTACAATGTATATTTTATGTGTGTTTTTGCTAAAACATACATACATGTAGTAATGCTTTTTGAGCAATCGCTTGAAAGAATGTTTGTTATTGAAAATATGACTTTAAATGTAAAGCCTATTTTGGAAATTTAATGTAAAGACCTTTCTTGCGATGCTCTATTTTGCCAATTTCCGCCAGATTCGATAAAGCAGATAACTTTTACTAAATGGCATTTGGACAAATGTATGAAATTACCTGCTGGAAATTTTAAAGAACATGATTTAGATATATATATTAGACTGAAGAAAAATAGCAAAGGCTGCGACCCTGTCATCTATCTATGAATATATAATTTTTGTATCTCCAATGTATATTTTATGTGTATTTTTGCTGAAACATACGTACATGTAATCGCTTGAAAGAATGTTTGTTATTGAAAATATTTTAATGTGAATTGACAATGTGTTGTATAACTGATGATGAATCATTTCTCTACATCAACCCGAAGAGCAGTACCCATGTAGTCAAGCAGGCTTACAATATTATTGACTATGTATTTTGAGAATATGAGATAGTAATATGTCATATATTTGATGTGAAACCAGATTATAATTGTTTAAACATGCCTTACAAACTTTGTTTTAGATTGTGATTTATTTTATTTAAAATGACATAAAAAGAGATAGAGAGGTGGGAAAGAGTGAGGGGGGGGGGGAGGGAATGGGAAAGAGAGAGGGGTTAAGGAAACGAGAGAAAGGGAGGGAATGGGATGAAGAGAGAGAGGGGGAGTGAGGAAAAAGGAAGAAAGAGATGAAGGGGGGGGGGAGGGAGGGGAATGAGGAAAAAGGGGTGGGGGGGGCAAAAATGAGAGAGGATAAGGAGAGAAAGAGAGGGGGATTAGGAAAGAGAGAGAAAGGGAAGGAATGAGGAAAGAGGGGAGAGGGAAGGAATGCGGAAAGAGGGACAGGGGAATAGTTTGACTGCACTGCAGCTTTGCTCGATATCAATACAAGTCATTTCCCTATAGCATAATACACAGCTGTCTCAGACTGGACCCAAGAGGGCGTTTGTCATATTTATTAAAAATTAATTTGGGCATTATTAATTTGTGTGCAGTTTTTTCTACTGACGAGTTTCACCATCATCTTCAGTATATTTTTCTACATATTAGAGGTCATTTTCAAGTAGATGCCGAGGATGGGTCACAAAACACAAAAACTAAGGCACTTTTGAGGGTTCACCCGGCGGTCTAGTGGTGGTCAAGTGGTTTAAGGCACTTGACTAGAGATGCGAAGGTTGAGGGTTCGAATCCCGACACGGCAATAATATCCTTTGGCGAGATATTAACCTGCGAGTGCTACTCTCCGCCCAAGGTGTTAAATGGGTACCCGGTAGGATGGGACCGTCAATGTTGGTCAATCAGTTTTTGAGCGTCAAGTAACGGCTGACTGGAATGCTCCCCAGGGAGTGGAGATTGTGCACACTGTGTGCAAGTATTAAATCCAATGACCGGGGAAAGCGCTTAGAGACATTTGTATTAAGTGCTACATGTATATAAAAGCGGAACAATAATATTATTATCTAATATTTCAAACATTCATAACTTTCTTATTATTGGTACGATTAATTTCAAAATTTCACTATTATGATTTTCTGATTTGTCTAAATTTCAAGGGTTGGATTGTCCTTTAAAGTAAATACTGTTCATGTACAAACTGTACAATGCATACACCAATACAACAAAAAATGTCCAATCATGTAGCGTTATGTTCTAACTTCTTTTTCTTTGCAATAGAATTCAAAATTAAATGATAAATCTCAACAAAATTAAGATGTATCATTCAAGGTCAATGATTTTTTAGTGCACACCATTACGCATAATTAGTGGAAGGGGTTGGGCAAGCCGGCAAGGGCTCTGAGCCTGAGGTATACATGTATATTATTAAGGCCAAGGTTATGCATTTCCTCCCCTCACACAACAGTCAACTCCCTGCCTATTTTCAGCTGCAGAGATTACACACCGCTCTAACTCTAAGAAATGGATTAAAGGATGGTCGCTAACGATCTTGTCAAAAACCCCTTGCTCATACAAGTACATGTACAGTAACTCAATCTTAGCCTTGACGGCTATTAAAGTGTATATTATGTACGGTACATGTAATTTTGGGACAGATAAATGTACTGTACAATGTAGTACACTGCAAATATTAGAGAGTGTCTTTGCTACATGTTAATGTGCAATGCTCAATTCTCGCTACCCCAAATAGCGATTCTGCCGAGATCCGGGGAAAATCCTGAAATCCGCATTGCATTATGGGATAGCTTTTCGACATTACAGCTTCCTGTGCAGGCGTTCGTGATCACAACCCTCTCTTTCACGGTAGAGTTTAACGGCCTTTTGTGCTAAAGTCACTAATTCTGCCCGAAGCTTTCCATTGCATATTATAATCTGTACCAATTACACTGATTGGCATCGATTTTAGCGTGCGTGAAAACTCTGCACAGCGAACACAGGCGCTAGCGCCAGCGGGATGGGACTCTATACCGGAAGTTGTAGTGACGACCCGAGAGAGTGAAAATTACCTCGTCTCGCGAATTTCGAGATTTTCGTACCTATTTAGGGTAGCGAGAATTGAATGGACGTTGTACTGTCATGTGATGTTCATGTCATGTAGAGCCTTCAGAAATGAGGTGATTTACATTATTTTCAAAAACATTGAGACTTATCATTTTGATAAACAGTAGACCCCTGTGGCATTTCAAGTGTACCTGTACAATACATGTAGAGAAACTAATCAGAACAAATCAACTTCTCACATACTTTAATACAAAATTACAAAAATTAGTATAAAGGGTAGGAATAATTCAGTTAGAAGGCCATGGCCCGATTTGAGGCCCGAACACCTCCACATGTTTACGTGGACTACGTATGACTACCTACATGTACGTACATGTATGGGACTCCAACATGTTTGAGTCTCTTTTCAGGTTCAATGGGTTAAACCGACCGGTATCCCTATAGTGATTGATGCATTCATGTACACATTTATTAAAGGAATATGTAAACATACTACAGATTTGTTTAAGATGACACGTTTTAATACTACATGTTACAGCTGTCACTGCTTTTCCACAGCCTCTGATACACTGTGTGATATCTCTCTTCAATAACGATGTGTTTAGAGTCTGGATACTTGTGTGGTGAAGTTACTTTTGATTTCCATGTACAATGAACATGAGTTAGGTAAACATTCTACATACATGTATACACCCTGTAGTTGTTTATTTAAAGATGAAACGTTTGACTACTTGTTACAGCTGTCACTACATTTCTTCAGCCTTGGATACACTGTGTGATATATTTCATAGGTACTTGTGCGGTGAATTTACTTTTGATTTGGAATGCATCAATAGATCCATCGATCATTTGCAGAGCCAACATTATAATATCCTGTGTGATTTGTTTAGATTATATGTTTCATAGGTACTTGTGCAGTGAAGTTACTTTTGATTTAGAATGCATTAATAGATTCATCAATCATTTGCAGAGCCGACATTATAATTTCCTGTGACTTACATGTAGGTTGTACACTCTTCATGCCAAGCTCATCATAAGGTCTGTCCTCATCAGCTTGAGATTGCCAAATAGCCCGCTATTTCTGATTTGGGTAATAATCCAGAAGTTAGAAATCGCGTCTTCATCACCTCCAGAATTGACCTCAAAACTTGAAACTCGATCTCAAGAAATTAGCTCGAGATATTTTGCTCAGCATTCATGCATACAACCTGTAGTGTGAGTCTTCGGGCTGGTGAGGACGCACTGGACCAATAGCGGGATATTTTGCAAACTAGCCCAAGATATCTTGGGATGATCAACTCAACCAGATATCCCGCTAATCGCAACTTCGGGCTGGGCTGGTGAGGACGCACCGGACCAATAGCGGGATATTTTGCAAACTAGCCCAAGGTATCTTGGGATGATTTAGACCAGATATCCTGCTAATTGCAACTTCGGGCCGGCCTAATGAAGACACAAATTAACTGGATAATTTGCGATCGGGATAGTTCAAATAGAGCTGATGAGGACAGGCCTATCGGGAAGATGTACAATGTGCACCCCTAGGCAGCTGAAGTGTCAAAACCTAATTATTGGAAGCAAAATTACGTCCTGGACTGGATGCTAATTTGACAGTGAGCCCCGAGCGTGTATATTGTATGATGTACATGTACTGTATATATACTTGTATATGGGAAGTTGGAGCCGGTTTGGCTTCAGACGCGCAACGATATCCTGTCTTGCGAGTTGAATCTTAGCTTAGGTAATCAGTCATATACAGCTGTACTCATGTTTCTTTTTAAAAAAATTTCCATCTTCGTTTTCCAGCTAGGATAGAAGTTCCTCTGCCAGAGTTTGGTGATGAAGTTACCCCTCCTCCAAGAAAAAAAAGTGAAACAGGTGAGTGCCATACTGGAAGTTTGAACAATTGTTGAATTCAAGATATAAACCGACTTTATGTGGAAATAAATGCATTTGAACTATACTGATTGAACAATGCCATAATTATACCCAATCCCTCTCTCTCCTTTGGATTCACTGTCAATATAGCATGCATGGGATGACTTTAAAGGGAATCCAACCTTAAATTTAGCAAACTACATGTACTTACATGTATGTACTATTATTAGAAAGCAGACCAATCAGAGAAGTAGACTGGTGACAGTTTGGACAAAATCGGACAAAGAAATTTGAAAGTTATGATTTTTCTAAAGTTGAAATCACAATACTTGACATGGGAATTTCAAATTGGCTAAATTAGTAATGTCACTATAGTGCCTTACAACTTTTCCATTGGTTCCAACACACAACATAAATATGTCAATATTTCAAAATATACTCAGGAGGCTGTTTTCTTTTTAGAGGACCTACATGTACAAGTATACTAATATGCCTATCCATGATATATTTTTAGAAGTACCCCAAGGGAGAAGAGGCTTTAAAAAAAAAGACAGGAAAATTAAAGGAAACCTCACCTCAAAAGGTCCCCCTAGAAATAAACGGTTGTTCTGAGAGAGTTATTGTATCCTTGACCTTCCCCACTAAAGTGCATGGAGGGAGGTACAGGTGTATAAAGCAAGATATTCCTAAGGCCTGTTTTCATCAGCTCGAGTTTGCCAAATGAAATTGTCAGACTTAGGATATTATCCCGAAGCTCAAAATTGCGTCTTCACCAGACTAATACACTCATCACAAACTAGCTCGGACAGGCACAAATTAGCCCGCTTTTCCCAAATAGCGGGATAATTTGGACACAAGACTAATATCTCTCAGGATAATTTCTCGACAAAATATCCCGCTAATTGCAACTGCGGGCTAATTAAGCCGCAAATTAACCAGTTAATTTGGATTGGGATAGTTAAACTTGCAGGTTATTTTGCAAACTCGAGCTGATGAGGACAGGCCTTTTAATAGTGTAATGTTTCTCAGTTTAACATTGGCATCTCCATTTTTTCTTGATAATTTGTGAAGCAAAGTCATTTGTCAAGCACATATGTAAAGGGGATTCAAATTTATGGGTGCTTCTTTCCCAGGTGTGTGTGGTGATGAAGAATTTCATTCACCTGCTGTTATCAAGTTTGTAATATACTGTAATTGTCAGAAAGCAGATTGCATATGTACCCGGTATTCCTCTTTTGGGTTGAAGGTTTCACATGAAAATGCAATGGACTTTTTAACTGCTATATTTAAGTTTTTATGAATAGGTTGTAAGATTTCCCCTATGATACAAGGTATGTCTTAAACCAAATATTATTTTTACCTTCTCAGCTATGATTTTTTGTTATGTTAAAATAAACCCTCTCTTGAAATAGAACAAAATGAAAGAAATGAAATAACATAAAACAAAATCAATCCTGTCATAAAATAAAATGAATTTCCTCTCATGAAAATTCGAAGCTTCAGACGTTTCACAGAATCTTTTATTATTTTAAACTTGTTTTATTTTCTGAAGCAGACTTCTAATTTTGTATCCTCTCTTACATACTGTACATAAGAACTTCAACAAAAGCATTTGACAGTAATCATTGAGTGAGGGTTGAATCACAGATTATCGCTAGCTTTGATGGGTGGGGTGTACAAGTACATATGTACCTTGTAAGGCAGAAGTCATGGGGGGGGGGAGGAAGTGGGGGTGTGGAGAGGAGTGGGATAGAAGGGAAGGGAATGGGAGTTTTTGACTGCTCCATTTTTGTATCTCCCACTGAATCTCGCCCTTTTTTAATAACTTCTCTGCAATGTCCAGTCCCCTTGACATCTATAGAACCCCAGGCATTAAGGATGCTACAATTACGAGAAGGTCTCGAGTACACTCCGATACCACTCTGGTCATTATGGGTTTGAACTTGGGTTATTGAAAGGCAAATTGAATTTATATTGAGTATAGTCCAAACATTAATGTTTTTGCATCACATTAGTATCCACTTCAATGTTATAGTGAAGTATCCACTTTGATTGTCTATAATTATTACAGTAAGTGTAAGTTGTGCTTTAATTGAAGCATACTGATATATGTACATGTACATGTAGCTGTATGTGCAGGATATGCAACACAGTGTATGACAGTGACTTGGGTGAATGTGCAAGAGGCCTCCATGAAACCTGTATTTTTAAGCTTTTTTAATGCACCAAAGGCACAAATGACACATTTCTTTTCCCTTTTCCACAGAGTCCACCTCTAGCATATTTTTAGCAATACCAATTATTTTATAGTAAACGTTTCTGTCAGGCTCAGAATATATTATACTGTTTCTCATTGTGAAGCGATGTCAATTTTTAATCTCCAAATTTTTGAAAAATATTTTCTTTATTGTGACATTGCATCTGTCCATAGGTACATGTACATGGACATGTGTGTATGTTCATACTTTATGCAATGAACGCCTACGTGTATACTATTTTCCGCTCATAGCCAGGTCGTTCTTCCAATATGCTTGAGATGGATAGCAGATATTTGTTTATTGAAGTGAATCCTGAAACGGCTTTCAGTGTAAGGGTCCATTGAATCAACACTTTTTCACCCTAGAATCACGGTTTTCAAAGACGTTTAGTCTAAAACACGGTTGCGTTCAAGCGATTTTTCGTCGGTCGTAAAAGTAAACATGTTAAAACACAGACATGAAACGCTGAAAAGGATGAGTTTTGTATCGTGATTCTGCAGAATCACGGTCGCTAAAATTTGCTTGAACGAACAGAGATCTCAATCATGATTCTATGATGTCATTAACTTGGCCTGTTCCGGTTTGACCGACAGTCGAACTGCACATTGTTGAAAAATCGATTGAACGCTCTCCCGCAGTAACCATGTTTTTAACTGGGTTTTGATTTGTGATTCATATTTGTGATTCTAGCTTCAAAAATTTGCTTGAACGCACCCTAAAGTGGATGAACTAGTCAACTACAATCATACAGTCAACACCTAAATTATTCATACCCTAATACCAAGCTTTGTAATTTTTTTAATACAAAATGTACAAAATTGATGTGTCCTGATTTAAGTTTCTCGAGAATGTGACACATTAAAGCTTACATGTACATCTAAAAGCCTGTCTGTACTAGTTTGGCCAGGAGGGATTAGACCACATGGTGTGGTCATTGACAGGTGGCTATCTCATCAACTCAGCTCTCAAATTTCTTAACATAAGAAAAAGAGGATCATGGGGGACCAACGGTCACCGCTTAGCTAGGCCTTGTTTTCTATATAGAGGGAGCAAGTAGCTACAAGTAGTACAGTGGGGCTTTAAAGTATTCAACAAAGGCCCTAATTCAACTAGTCCACTTTTCTCTCTCAAGTATGAATAATTTAGTTGTTGACTGTATAATTGTACAAACGTAACTGACCCCCAATAAAATGCAATCTGATTTCGTGGATGACTCAAAAGAGTATTTTTATTTTTCTATCTATCAGATCCTAACAGTCAGATGGAGTTTGTCAATCCAGCCTTCAACATTGCAGATACAGAGTTCACTCTCGTGGACAGGTAAGTTACAATGTAGCTTTTAAAGGTAAAGACCAGTTCTCGTCATGCGATTGCATTGCGAAAGAAACGTTGATCAGAAAAGGTTGATCATCTAGCACATAAGTAATGGTGTGTACTGCAAGGTTCTATCATCATCAAAATGATAAGAAATTTGGCCCAGTCTTGGTAAAGTTACAAGCACTGTACACAGAAAGATGTACTGTACATGTATATGGGACTACGCGACACATGCGCGATATCTATCCGGTCCAGATAGATATAATAACTTACCAAATATATCAATTAGTAGGTGGTTTCCCGGCAAAATTTGTATCATCACGTATTAGTCAAAACATATTCTTTCACATGATTTGTAATAAGAGCTTCCATTTCATTTTTTGAGAGGGGGGCATTTCCAAAACTGTTCTTTACCTTTAAAGGTAAAGACCAGTATTGGTAACGCCCCAATTTCAAAAAATGAAATGGAAGCTCTCATTACCAATCATGTGAAAGAATATGTTTTGACTAATACATGATGATAAAAAATTTGCCGGGAAACCGCCTACTAATTCATATATTTGGTAAATTTATTTCTCTCATGGTCGTGTGAGAGAGATAGGGTATTCCCATATACATCTTTCTGTGTATAGTGCTTGTAACTTTACGAAGAATGGGCCAAATTTCTTATCATTTTGATGATTCCAGAACCTTGCAGATGCTAGATGCTAGATGATCAACCTTTTCTGATCGATTCCACAACGTTTCTTTCACAATGCAATCGCATGACCATTACTGGTATGACGTGGTCACGTGGCGAAAGCGCAGAGTTAAAAAAAAAAAAAATGATGATGTAAAGTTGAATATGCCTCACCTTTCTGCATCTGATGGGGCCTATTTTGGAGTACTATTTATTCCAAGTATTGCAATCATTTAAAGGCCAATATCGTTAATAATGGATTTTGCCCTTTATAACTTTCATGACATTTATTAGTAAAGATGTTCATTAAGTCTAATGTGCATGTAGCTACTCTGTAAAGCTGTGCATATCAAAAAGACGAATAGCATCGTTGGGTAGCAAAGCTAAACTTAGGTGAAAATAAGATAAAAAACTTTATGGCTGTCTGTGAATACTTGATTCTTCCCTTTAAGATTGACTCCCAATGAATCATGGATCATTTGCTTGGGCTATTTTTGCAACTTCCTTACTCTGGCAACCCACTTTCAGCTTTATAGATATACGTATGGCACATCTCATAGGGCAGGGCTTGAAAGTAGCACTTGCCTCGATGCCAGTGATCACCCTAACTCTAGCTGCAGGGCAACCTACATGTAGTACATGTTCTAATAAAAACTCCTGCCTAAGTTGCACAAGGGGCAACTGGGGAAAAAATATATACTGTACATGTAAGTGTTAGGATTAAGGACTTTAATCAACTTAGTTTGTTTCCCAGAGAATATACATCTTCAAGAGATGTCAATTGATTACAAGTCAATGATAACGTTGTACATGTAGGAGTAGGAGTAGGAGTAGGGTTAGTTTTTTTTATTGGGTTTTAGGTTAGGGTTAGGGTTGCAACTATACATGTACATGTAGGTCAAGTCTTGGGTCCATGGTTGAACGTGGAACATGGTTTGACTGTAGGGAACAATAAACCACTAGAGCGATTGTCATAGGATCCATTTTAAAAAAATTAAAAATTTATTTTCATGTTGTGTATTCCTATAAATTCTACATACATGTACATGTACCTGTACAAATACTGTACATGTACAGTTAACAACTAAACTATTCATACCCTTGCCAGGTTTTGTAATTTTTAAAGTACGTGAAAAACTGATTTGTAATGATTTTTTTGTTCTTAAGAATGTGACATTTTAAAGCTTGCATCAAAGAGTATTCAACCAATTGACCTGTCATTCTTAATACAAAAAACACCCCCCAAATTTCAAATTAAAATGGGTGGGAATAAATTAGTAGCTACATGTAACTGTACATGTTCACGTAAGGAGCGGCAGTGCACTTCACCACATGCAGGTTGCCTCACACAGGCAGAGCATAGGAATGAGCTTACGCATGACACCTCATACCTATCGCTGGGCGCCTTGCGTGATCGAGAGCTCCCGGTTCATACTAGGCCTGTCTTCATCAGCTCGAGATTGCAAAATAGCCCGCTATTCCTGATTTGGGAAATAATCGAGAAGTTACAAATCGCGTGTTCATCAGCTCGAGAGTTGAGAGTGAGACTGACCTGGAAACTTGAAACTTGAAACATTAGCTCGAGATATCTTGCTTAGCGTTCGTGCATAGTGCGAGTCTTCGGGCTGGTAAAGACGCACAGGACAAATGGCGTGATATTTTGCAAACTAGCCCAAGAGATCTTGGGATGATTATCTCGACCAAATATCTTGATAATTCAACTTCGGGCTGAAGACGCAAATTAACTGGATAATTTGCGATCAGGATAGTTCAAATAGCGGGCTCTTTTGCAATCTCAAGCTGATGAAGACAGGCCTGTATTGATTGCCTGCTCATCCCATGTTGTTATGAACACTGATTTGAGTCGGCAATGTTGGCCAAGATAAGATAGGCCCAGGGTCGCAATTAAATGAACCATCACTGTCCCCGCTAGCATCATCGTGCTCTCTTTTTTTTCTTTTTTCCGGAACATGAGAGCCCCGTATTGAGTAGGCTAGATAATATATGAAGGATTACTCAAAGGTCCAAGTTTAAAGGCACTGCATGTAAAGTTAACAACTAAATTATTCATATACAGTAGGTTTGCGGTTGCACCATGTGTGTGAGAGAGAGAGAGGTTTGAGGAGTCCTGAACAGGACTCTGACTCGGTAATCTTTCTTGGAGGAGTGTAGTCCTGAAAAGGACTGTTTGTTATCTTCCTGACGACGGATAGTCAACCTGTTCGAAACGTCGAGCCACTCATCCTCTCCAAGCGCTATAGTTCTCCTGAGAACTATATGCCAAGAAAGATAACAAACAGTCCTTTTCAGGACTACACTCCTCCAAGAAAGATTACCGAGTCAGAGTCCTGTTCAGGACTCCTCAAACCTCTCTCTCTCTCACACACATGGTGCAACCGCAAACCTACTGTATATCTACATCACCATGCAAGCCGACACTTACAAGCAGCATCTAAATTATTCATACCCCTCGTAAATTTGTTGCATTTTTGTGTTTTTATGTAACTCGAGAATGAAAGGTGGACTGGTTGAATTAGGGTATTAGTTGAATACTGTTAGATATGTAAAGCTTTGATATGACACATTCTAAGAAAAATGAATTGGGAATAATCAATTATTCACATGGTACTTAAAAAATTACTAGACTTGGTGAGAATATGGATGATTTTATTGTTGAATGTAATGTGCAGAGTTCTGAGACATCCTCTTGTGTGAAGGAGTCCATGTTTGAAATACTGTTAAATATGACATAATAATGATAGTCACATTGGCATAGCTTTTAATACCGGTAATGTATTTTTTTAAGCGCTGTAGATTGTAATTGTTATTACCCCAGTCATCAGACTCAATTGTTAGTCTGCACCGATAGTGCACACGCTTTACTAGCGCACACATGCCAATCCAACCACGTTAACGTTTGTAAAGTTTGTATCCTTCCGTATTCACATCGCACACCTTTCTTCAAATAAATACCCTTTTAATCAATCAATCTTAAATTCTTACCCATCTTCTTGTATTCTTCTCTCATTCTTTGATGTGAATTCAGGAAAGGCAGTACTCTTGCGAGCGTGCCACCCCTCAAACCTACAAGACCGGACAACAGTAATGCAGCATTCATCCAGCCCAATTCATCTCCTACCAACATTATTCAGGTACATGTTATCTACAGTGTGTGTCGTCATCTATACTTAATCACTAACCACCTTCCGAACAGCAGATCATTAAACAACTAATGTCGTACCCTCCCCCCACCCCTAATCGAGTGGTGAAAGTACAACATTTTGAAAAGAAAGTAAGGGAAGTGAGGAAGAGAAACGGGGCAAGGGACAAGAAATAGTGACACCTGGGTGGTGTTTCACAAAGACTAAGATCGACTTTAAGTTGGACTTAACTATGGCAGGCCATTCATGCCTCTAGTTCCTTTAATGATTCCTGGGATTGGTTTCTCAAGGGAAGTATAAATCGTGGTCACGAATCTACAGAATTTACATTTTTTGATAATTCTTCTTGAAGGAAAAAATATTTTCTGAAGATTATAATTGAGAGACCAATAGTGAGAGCAACCAGTGGCATGAATGGCCTGCCATAGTTAAGTCCAACTTAAAATCAATCTTAGTCTTTGTGAAACACCCCCCCCCCCCCCCCTGGACCAATGCACTCATTCTCTCCCCAGTCAGGGAATGATGGAACAAAAGATGAAAGGACAGGGGGGGGGGGGGAGTTGTACCAACGAAAAAGATACAAGAAAGAAATAAGGAAGGATAAAAACTTGATATGTGTTTTGAATGTGTTAAAAGGTTTAAGCTTGTCTTTCAGCTGGATTACATGTATATACACAGAATCGATGGGCAAACTAAAAGGTCATGTTTTAATTACATGTACGACATGAATGATATTGTAGCACAATACTGTTTAAAATGTAGGAAAATCCTCTCTAAACTTCAAAGGGAAATCTAACCTTAATTGACAACTACTCTAAAAGAATGCTAAAAAAGAAGCAGAATAGTGAAAGTTTGAAAGAAATCGGACAAACGTTAAGGAAGTCATGATTTGTTATAGTATTGTTGTAATTACTATATGAACACGTACAATGTACTGTACATGTACATGTGCACTTAAATCTGTTTCATTTCAAATTTGTAGTTTGTACACTTCTTTGGCTTTAGTTCAACAACAGTTAGATTAAATATCAAAATGCAAAGCGATGTCCAATGTTTAGCAACTTCTACATCCATATATTGATGAAGGAAGGAAACAAGGACCTTGTATAGATAGAACACTCGTGAGTTCTTGAATTAAAGCCCTGCAAGTAATATTTTTTTTTTTTAACTCATGGTAGGATGGAAAATCATTTGTTTTATGATAGAATTAGTGTCAATAATTTTTGTCATTGCGATCTGATTTTCAGTAACGATTATTTCTTTTAGGGGGATGCTTCTTACATTTATTAACCATGATACTACATTTGGTTGTCATTAAAAACTACCTCACATTCCTTAGGAATGGCAAGGATTTTTATATTTGTATAATTATTTCCATTACAGTACAGTGCTTTGTAGTTTTGAACAGCTGTACATGTATGTAACAAGAAATTTGCTTGATTGTACAATATACATATTCCCACATTCATTATGTACAGTGGATCTGTTTATAGTTGAATACAACAAGTCAGCTATAGATATATGTTTGTAATAGGGCAGGTCCAAGCTATTGTCCCCTCTGGGGGTCAAATTTCATCTTTATATATATTTAACAAACTATACCTCATTTTAAAGCTGAAACTATGAATTTTATGAATCTGATAAAAAAAAATGAAAAAAATGAAAATACGAAGAGTGCCAAGGTCACGAACTTCGATTTGTATTAATTAGCGTGACGTACGGGACATTACATTTTTATTTTTGTATCTTGTTTGAATTATTTGTTTAAAATTAAATATCTCAGGAATTGTAGACCATCATGCTAGAAAATAGGAAAAAAATATAAAAACTTTCAAAATTAATTAATTATGCAAATGATGTAGGTTCCAAAGTGTGATGTCCCGTACGTCACAATTTGATCATAATTTGTTTAATTTTAATTATGAAAATAATTTATTTTTTTATTCTAGGAAGTTCTAATTTAGATGAATACCTAACAAAAAATAGGTTTAACAAAAATTACAAAAATTCTGTGTTGATTACATAATCAAATTAAGAAATGTGACGTACGGGACAAGTGTGTGACGTACGGTACAACCCCATATAAAACCAATGCAAGATGTGAAAAAGGAAATGACCAAAAGGAGAATATATACTGTGTTAGGAAACTTGTTGTATACAGGGATATATGAACATTCCAACTGGGTCCCTTCTAGGAATTTACTTGTTTGTAACTTTGTACTGAATTTGATGTAATTAGTCTTCAAGCCAGACCCCTGGTATTATCAACTTTGGTATTTTGCCAGTTGATGTCCCTAACATTGGCAGGATGCTAAATATGTAAATCATAATAGTGTACTAGTTCCTGGAATGAGTCTAATGAAATTATAAGGTAGTAGATGCAGCAAAAGCTGGCTTTTACAACTCATACTGTAGATGCTGCAGGTAAGAATCTTGTCATGTACGCTCTCCATGTGAGGTTTTTTTGATATTCTATTTAAATGTCATATGATGGTAAAGGATTACGGTACAGCATACACTGTACATGTTATGGAGCCAGAATTTTATGGAGCCAGCTTGGGAATTTTGATCTCCTAAAAACTAAATCATAACTTTTAAGGAAGGATAGCTTTTTTGAGTATTTCACACTCTCACCCACTTAGGATTTTTATCACTTTTACACCCATGCATTTGTGCTGATTTTGCTTTAATCTTTTGAATTGTGGAAAAGGTCACACAAACCTTTAGGGTTTTAATTTCTTATATCAGGGGGGTGTTTCACAGAGATCCTAAGTTGAACTTATCTCTAAGTTGGACTTAAAGGTAATACAAAGTTTTGGGAAATTTTGAAAATTGGGTGGAAAGTGAATCTTTACAATTTTATATATTTGGATGCCCCCGTGGATGTATTATAAGCACTAAAAATATTAGCCCCCAAAACACTTCTGTTTTCGAGAAAAATTGAATATAAAAATTTACCGGTGCTCCCGGTAAATTTTGATAAATTTCAGATAGCGCCTATGGCCGTACAATGGTAGCTGCGACAATGAAAATCTCAGAATATGTTGTTGTGATATACAATTTCCAAACGAGAATAGCTAATCGGTCGATTTTAGTCAAGAAACATAGTTTCATAGCTAAATTAATACCTTGACCTTGAGAGGGAGCTATACAACATAAAGAGTTTATTATTTAATATTCCATAACTTTAGACTCAATTTCAACCGCGACAACGATCAATGGATATTGTAGGAACACATATGCTTCCAATATGTTCATTTGAACCAAATTCATGACCCCATACCAAAACTTTGTAATACCTTTAACAATTATGGAAAGCCATTAGCATCTTTGAAAATATTTTGTAAAAGTTTTTTTGAAAGGCATAAAATGTTGATTCAAATCATTCATGTTTTCTATCATCAAGGAAATTTCATGTTCTGGATGTGGAATTTATAAAAAGTCTAAAATACTTGAATTTCTGCTTTTGAATATATTTCATTTTTAGGCTCCAATGGCTGTCCATAACTTTTAAGTCCAACTTAGTGTTAAGTTCTACTTAGGATCTTTGTGAAACACCCCCCTGGTGGTGTTAATAAGATGTCTTTAATCAATACAAAATACATCCAAGATTTATATTTTTGTATCCATCTTTCACAAACATGTAGGCTACATTAATGTACATCAAAATTCTGGAATATATGACAGCAACATATACATGTTCTAATCTGTGATAAAAGGATTAAAAAAAGACAATATGTGACCCGGCACCACAAAACCAACAAAAAGTCGCAACCAGCGATTCTCCGTAATCAGCTAAAATGTCAATTTAGGTGAAAAAAATAGATTTTTGTTTTTTTGCATTTTCTGAAAGAGTGGTCTTTTCTGTACCTAGTATCAAAATTTGGAAGTCTAAAACATAGTAGAAGATGTGTTTTAAACGGTTTTTCTAGACCAGTTTTTTTCGCACAGCCTTCGGTCTCTTCCAAAATTTGATCACTTTTCCCGAGCGAAATTATCGTAGTCCGGAAATGGTCGGTCGTTGCTAACGGGTCGTGCTACGCGGGCTGTGATTGGTCCGTTATAGCAATCAGTGCGGCGCGCCATTTTGTTTGTATCCGCTTTCACATCCGAGTTCTAGATTTGCGTTCGTCTTATATTCTCCGTTAACGACTTCGAGTAGCTTCATTGTACATCACATATCCAGAATTTGTTGATCAAGAGTAGACCTAAGAACATTATTATATTTTATACATTTGAGAGTGACAAGTTGCGAAAAAGTCTACAACGTCGTTACAATGCCAGGTTTTGTACGTGAGCAGAGCCGTGGGATGGTACCGGGGTGCACCAACGCCAGACCTGCCAACCAGTACGATTTAGTCGTATTTAGTACGATTTTTAGAAGCAAATACGACAGTACGATTTTCCTTGATAAAATACGATTTTCCAAAAAAAAAAAAGTTTTTTTTTTTTTTTTTTTTTTTAAATAATTTTTTTTAAATTAAATTTTTGTGTGTGCGTCCGCCATTTTCAATGGAAAAATGTCCATTCTGTCCTGTAAAGTATCCTACAAGCATCTCACATCGGCAATTTGGGGATGTTCATTGGTTCATCGAACACACCAGTCATGACGAAATCATGCATATTCAACGAATGATCAATAAAAAAAAATCTTCCTGTAGGTAGTAATTGTAAGAGACATTGATCCGCGTAACAATCAGTGTTTATTTTCAAGAATACAACTTTTGTCAGTAAAATACAACTTTTGGGACTAAAGAATACAGTTTTTGAACTCCAGAGGTTGGCAGGTCTGCAACGCAGATGCCCGGGTAGCTCGGGCGGTCAACGAAGCGATGATGCGGGGGCTAGCTGCGGTTGATCAGGCCAACCTTACAGCTTTGCTTACTGAACACTTCGGGCAAGACAGCGATGAGAGAATTCCTGATAATGTGGTTACAAATAATTGCCCAGATGTATACAAAACAAAATAGGTGACAAGCAGTGTTATGTAAGGGGGAACAAAAAGACTCCGGGTCCACCATGAATAGGCATTGTCTAGTGCAGGTGTCTCGGCACTATGTTGCAGTTCACTTAATCTGTCCAATTACAACTCTATACATTTACAACATAATAACTTTTGAAAGACTTAAGTCCACACATTGAAACCTCAGAAACATAATGAACAGACTATGTTTGACCATCAGGCCAAATTTTAGCCTAATCTGAAAATCTCTTCATAGTGGTTGCTATGGCCTTTTGATTCACCCTTCTATTGATTTCCCTGTGGTTTGCTTGCTCCGCATGCTTGAATAGCCCCAAACTTTAAAGCTCTCTTTCTCACAATTTAATACCAGTAACCTCCCTCACCAGCTCTTTTCATTCACTAAATTAAAAGGGTTAGGAAGCTTCAATTTGGACAAGTAATATACCATTTTAATGAGGAGAACTTCTTCTTTCATAATCAGATGAAATCAGGAAAATAATTTTTTGCAACTTTTTGGTGGTTTTGTGGTGCCGGGTCACATATGTTCAGCATTATCTTTGAATTCCTTCAAAATTCTATGATATTACTATCAAGTAATTCAAACAAGCTATGAAGAAAAGACTTCATATTTTTAATGTATCTTTGTTCACAAACACTTAGAGCATAAGAAATGTTCTTTGACAAAATATGATGTGCCGAGTGTGCCCCTGTGTTTCAAACAAGTTTAAATAAAAGTTTTCAAGTTCAAGTTCATCTTCTTCATTAATTATTATTTAAAAACATTTTGCAATGTTGAATAGAATGGATAAAAGAAATGAGAAAAGAAGCATGACTGCACATGATAGATGGGTAAATGGAATAAAAATGGTAATATAGTGTGTATGAATATATTAATTCAATTTGTTTTCTTTGTTAAAGTAATATTTGTATTGATTTACCCCATAAATTAACATAGAGGATATTAAGTGATGGTCAGAGGATCTAATTGGGTTCTAAACACTCTAATTGTCACTGATTTAAGTTAAAATTGTTCACATTTAACAAATTGTGATGAAAATTCTTCATTTCAATGCATTTTCCCATAGGGAAAAGTTGTCCCGTACGTCACATGTCCCGTACGTCACATACACACATTTATGTTTTGGTATATTACATAACAACGAAAGGTCAGAAAAATATGGTAATAGTTGTGATTAATGCTTGATTCCATAATGAATTAAGATATCATTACCATAAATCTCATAACTTAATAAATTCAGAGAACTTTTATGATGAACTTATTTTTGAAAAAGTCAGAAATTCTCTGGTCCCGTACGTCACGCAGCACATTAATTACATTAAAAATTAATTTATGAATTGGTCAGAACTAAAACTTTCCAAAAATGAACTAGCCCATAATAGCCACAGACTCATACCAAAAGATAGCCATATAAATAATTTCATCCATTGTTATTTCTTGTTTAAAGTCTCTGAATGTCCCGTACGTCACAAAGCAAATAGCTTGGACCTGCCCAATAACAGAGTAGCAATGTAGATACCTCATTGACATAAACAATGCTAATGATAACAATAATGATAACAATATCATTTTTTAGATTCAAATGCATTTAGTTCAATTTTTGCGTTTGTTCCAGGCTCCGTCGTCACCTCCTGTGTCGCCTACCCCGAGTTCTCCTTCGTTCACCCCCCTGCCGGTAGTCTCGCCAGGCAGGACCTCTGGCAGCTTAGAGCGGAACCAAAGCCTACCGGCCAGCATGGTTCTGGATGCAGAAGAGACGGATGCCCCAACAACAAAGAGGCTGGAGAAACAGACCAGCGCACCGCCCGCTCCAACATTGTCAAAGACAGAAGAGGGCTGGGCATCGTTTGAGAAGGTGGTGGATGAAGAAGAAGAAGAAGGTTGGTGGTTTTTCTTTAAATTCAATTTAATTCAAAGATTATATCCAATTTAATTCAAAGATTATATCCAATTTAATTCAAAGATTATATCCAATTTAATTCAAAGATTATATCCAATATAATTCAATGATTATATCCACCCAAGCAAAATGAAGAAGATAAATATATAGAGAGCGCAGTATTTCAAGATAATAACAATGATAATAATAATGTATTTATATAGCACATTTAGTGCATATAACTTGTGTTGTTTGGCAAGACATTAATCTATGTTTGCTTCTCTCCACCCAGGTGTAGTAAATGGATACCTGGAAGGAAGTAATTCCTTGAATACTTTCAGTGCCTTAGGGCAGGTGGGGTGAAGGTAGGATAATAATAGTACTGTAACGAAATTTGATTACAAGTGTTTAATTCAGACTGCTCTCGTTCAGTTCGCGCTCAATATCTCTCTCACTCGAGCTCATGCGTGTATGCAATATAAATTCAACAGAAGAAATGGAGTATTCGTGAGTTTCAATTCCATTCGATGTTTATTACTTCAAATAATGACAACTTGGTATACAGTCAGGTTCAGTGAATTACGAAAAACGGCAGAAAGGAGTACGAGGAGAAGTCTCAAGAAGTCAGTCAGAAGTCTGTCTAAGCTAGAAGTCTGTCTAAGCTAGAAGTCCGACTAGGAAGTCTGAACTCTGGAGATTGAAGTCTCCCTGGCTTTATATAGGGAGCTGTTTTGTAGCAGCAAGGACACAACCCGACCTCGAGCTAAAGGGCAGAGTCTGTCCTCAAACTGAGGACAAAGTCTGGCCTCCGCTCGGGGTCAGTCGGAGGCCGCACGCGACTGAGTATCTGTCCTTGCCGTTACGTAAGACGAGGACAGATTCTCTAGACGAGCGTGGCCCTGGGCTTACGCAATCGAACTGCAAGAATTACTCGAGGACGAAAAACAACGTCGTAAATCTACCGAAGGACAAGTTTGACTTGCACAGCAAGCAATAATATTATAGCGAAATAATAATGAACTGAGCACATGATACGGACATATCTAAATTCGTAACAGTACGTTGTAGGCACCTTGAGTATCCTCTTGGGTAGATATTGTGCTACAGTCAAACCCGCCCAAGAGAAACACAAAAAGTGGCCTTTGTAGACAGGTGGTCTTTGTAGACAGGTTCCTTTAGTACATGATTCAATGAGAAACGATCTTCAGGGGAAACCACAAATGTGGCCTTTGTAGACAGGTGGTCTTTGTAGACAGGTGGTCACTAAAGCAGGTGTGACTGTATGTAAATGTAGAGCGCCATTTCATTATCATTATTATTATTATTTCAGTAGATGAAGGGCCGGATACGTCATGGGCAATGTACACAGGTGCGGTCAGCCCCTCGTCCAGTTGCTCATCCATCTCGGCCCCCGAATCCTCCCATCACACCTCCGAGTCGCCCATCGACAGCAGAAGTGGGGTGGCCGACAGCCAGGAGGGGGATGCGGAGGAAGAAGAGGAGGAGGAGGATGAGGATGAAGAGGAGGAGGAGGAGGAGGATGAGGATGAGGATGACGAAGAGGAGGAGGAGGAGGAGGTTGGGAAAGGAGGCGCGGACATGGAGGAGGAGGATGTATGGAGCATCAACAAAGAGCAGAGAGAGTACTACTCCAACCAGTTTAAGATGCTGCAGCCCGACCCAGTGGGGCTCCTACCAGGTAAATCAAAGGGGGCTGATCTTGAACGAGGGTAGGATGAGAGGTCAGGATAGCGAGCTTGTGGTTGTCAAATGTTTAGTAGATGTCTAGAGCAGAGAGTACCAGGATTAGAGTAGTACGTTGATGTGTTTAGTAGATGTCCAGAGCAGAGACAACTAGTTAAGAGTAGTATGTTGATGTGTTAAGTAGATGTCTAGAGCAGAGAGAGTACTACTCAAACCAGTTTAAGATGCTGCAGCCCGACCCAGTGGTGCTACTACCAGGTATATCAAAGGGGGCTGATCTTGAACGGGGGTAGGATGAGGGGTCAGGATAGCGAGCTTGTGGTTGTCACCATGTTTAGTAGATGTCTAGAGCAGAGACAACTAGTTAAGAATAGTATGTTGAACCTCCAATCAGTTTAAGATGACACAGTCTAACCCACTTGGGCTCTTTAAGGGTAAACCAAACAGGCTAGTCTTGAAAGGGGGAGTAGGAGAGGGGGTGGGAGTAATGGTAATGAGTTTAGTATCAACAAAGAGCAGAGAGAGTACTACTCAAACCAGTTTAAGATGCTGCAGCCTGACCCAATGAGACTACTACCCGGTAAATCAAAGGGCGCTGATCTTCAATGCGGGTGGAATGAGGGGGTAGAATGTTAATATGTTTAGTAGATGACTAGAGCAGAGAGAATACTACTCCATTCAGATTAAGATGCCACCGCCTAATGGGTAAATAAAACGGGCTAGTCTTGAGAAGGGAGCAGGAGAGGGGGTGGTAGGAATGATAATGAGTTTAGTAGATTTTTTTAGTACCAACAAAAAGCAGAGAGAGTACTCCTCAAACCAGCTTAAGATGCTTGAACCTGACCCCATGGGCTTTTACCATGTAAATCAAAGGGGTTAAGTTTGAATTGGTATTGAAGAAGGGGGGGGGGGTGGGGGTGGGGGTGATCTTGAATTAGTGGAGAAGAGGGTGGGGTGGATTAGTATACAAATAATACACTGCAGTGAGGGCATTATATAGCCTTGGGCGTGTTAGACTGTTCCAAAGGTATCTTGTGTGGATAATTTTACTAATGCCCGCACAAACTGATGTGTATTATTTGTCTTATAAGATGATGTTTTATTTGTCTTTATAACATGATTTTACTATTGACCAGTCATTAGTAAAATGACATGTTAGGCAATTGAAAATAAATGCCTGGTCACATGTACGCTCTTAACCAATCATTTGATTAGGATCTGCTTCATCATCTTATAAATGGTAATGACTGCAGTAGATTCTTGAAACGTCACGGTGAAAGTATTGAGTTTTAAAGACCGTCAATACTACTGGGCCATTAGACCACCCAGCCAGGTCACTGACAGGTGGCTATCTCATCAACTCAGCTCTCAACTATTAAACTTAAGAAAAAGAGGATCACGGGGGACCAACAGGCACCGATTTGGGAAGTTTTCTATATAGAGGGAGCAAGTAGCTACAAGTAGGACAATGGGGCTTTAACAAGCAGAGAGAATGATGATCTAACCCGTTTCTGATTCTGCATAAAATAAATCAGTTTAACTTTTATATTGTATTAGTATGGCTGATGGCATTCTTTTTCCTTTTCTCATTTTTAGGTGGAGATGCGAAAGGATTCTTTGAGAAATCTAAGCTTGCAACGGAAGAACTCTCCAAAATCTGGTAAATATGACATCTGTTGTAGAGTGTACATTGGATGATAGTTGGCATAGCATTTCCACTTAACTTTGAATAGAAAGCACTCCAGAGAGCTAATTTCTATATTGGCGTTAATTTGCTTGTGCCTCTCCTTTCTTTTTTTTCTTATTGTTTACCCTTGATTTGTTACTCTCTTTATTTATCCTTATGCTATATTTTTACCAGTCTTCTGAGTGCATCAGTTGGTTGGGCGGAGGGACCATTATGGCTACAATTAAGTTTGGTCTCTTCTTCCCTGGCTGCCATCTTTTGCACTCAGAATATTGCTACAAAAAAAATTCTACTTAATTTTAAACTTTTTTTCCTTGATTTGAATCCAAAGTGTTGAGTATCTTGACTTGGCATTCTCACCTTGTCTTGAAAATTGATCTTTGGAATATTCAACTCTCCGGGCCATGACCTGTAACCAATGCAACACTTTTCTTGTGTGTTTGTGTACATGGCTGGAGATACATTTTGTTACCAAGTCATGTCACTTCTCCCCTTCTATTGCCTTACATGTCGTATTACATGAATTTTAATTTCAGATTCTTTAAAATTTGGCATCCATGGATGACCGGTTGGGAACAATAGCCCCACTGTCATTTACTAAAATCACACTTTCTTATATCAAAGAAAGAAGAGTACTTTGCACATAAATATCACTGCTTACCAGTTCATGTGGCAACTTTTCACCTTTGACCCTGCCCTTTATGTTTATTTCATGGATGCAAGATCATGCAAATGTGGTATCATTTTAAAGAGGAACAAGCACACTTTCTAATGAAAATAATCAAAGCGATGATTATGTCTTGATATTGTAGGAGAGCATGGTCGCTCCAACTAAAGTTTCCCAAGCTTTTTTGAGGGTTTTAAATTTGCATATACGGGTACTCCTTAATATTCCAGGCAACTTTTCCTAGGAGAACTTCTTCAATTAAAGGGGGTGTAGCATGGCAAATACTGGTTAACGCCATCTACGACTTCTTTTGGACTTCTACACGTAAACGAATGGACTTAATTAACGGTCAGCATCACTAGCAATCACGAAGACCAAACTTCTCCTCACGCTTCGTATGTTGCACGCACGTGAATTATAATCTTGATCAATTATAGAATATTGTTGCCGATATATATTTGTCCCGAGTCACGCTACACCCTCTTTAAGCTGTATCATGATGATGTGTCCTAATCCACCTTTTTATTTCATTGTTTATACTCCAGGCAACTCTCTGACGTCAACAAAGACGGAACACTTTCCTTGGAGGAGTTCTGTACAGCCATGCACCTGGTAGTCCTCAGAAAACACAACATTCCACTCCCCGATGAGCTACCCCAATGCCTCTTCCCCAAGATGCCCACGCTCAATGGCGACGGTAGGCCCTCGTCGTCCTTTGTGTGTCGGGAACAATCTCGATTTATTAAAAACCTGAAAATATTATATACAGTGTGTCCCAGAAAAAACGAAACCAAGAATTATCAATGTTTTATCATAACTTAATCACAATGATAATTAATAAATGACACATGTTTGTAAAGCTTAGATCCTCCTCTTTCATTTGATGCAATTTATATGATGCATATTAGTTATGATAAAACATTGATAATTCTCGGTTTCGTTTTTTTTTTGGACGCACTATATAGAACATTTTCATAGTGTAATCAGATTTAATGCATTCGTCTTTGTGAAGTGCCTCAATGCAAATTATTTCATTCATCCTTGTATCTAAATAGTCAAAATGCAAATGGCATGTACTTTAGTTGTTGCTTGGTAGGACAAACAAAATGGCTTGCCCTACCTAGCAACATGTAATATTGATGATAATGTGCGTAAGTTTCTAGTCGTACTGTCAGTAATCCAAATTTGCTCCAAACTTTTATTTCATCAAAGGTATTTCAGGGTTTGATAGATCTTAGGTTGGGGTTGAGGTTAGCCTCGGGGTTAGTCATGCATTTTGTCTAGGGTGAAAGCTACATGTAGGAATTCTACTACCATGTAGCTAAGTACAAATATTGTACAGTTTGATTAAAAGATCGAAGGCTCTTTCATTTGTTTTATTTCACACACATTCCGATGGGTTTGAAACCAGGGGGGTGTTTCACAAAGATCCTAAGTTGAACTTATCTCTAAGTTGGACTTAACATTTATGGGAAGCCATTAGCATATATGAAAATATTTTGTAAAAGTTATTTTAAAAGGCATAGAATGTTCAAATCATTCATATTTTCTATTATCAAGGAGATTTCATGTTTTGATGTGGAATTTATAAAATGTCTAAAATACTTGAATTTTCGCTTTTGAAATATATTTTGTATTTAGGCTACAAATGGCTCTCCATAATTTTTAAGTCCAACTTAGAGTTAAGTTCATCTTAGGATCTTTGTGAAACACCCCCCCCCCCCAGGTCTTCCTAAGTCTTGTACAGATATACAGCAGGTACATGTATACGCTTCATTTCTTTTATGATGACATAAAAGTTTAATGCGTTTCATATTTCTCTATCTCTACCTCAGTGAACACACATAGGAACTTTGTTGTCCATCATTTACACTATAAAAAAAGCAGCGGTTTACCGCGTTGTATGTGAACAGACCTTTTGGCTTAACATTTGATCCTTGATGATTGATGGAAGGATTAGGAAGTATGATGGGATACTAATCGTATATAGCACATAACCAACTTCTGAAAATCTGTTTGCTTATATCACTATGTACATATAACAGAAGTTATGCGAACTGAGAGGGTAACATACATGTAGAATTAAAAAAAGTCATTTGGAAGGAGAAAAAAAAGAGTTCCTGTGACGAAAAAAAAATTGTTTCTGACACTGTTATTGTAATATTTTTGTCTGCATAGGTCCAGTCCCGGTCAAAAGCACCACGCCCGTTCCTATTCCTGGCTCCCATGCACAGCCCATCACCACGACAACCATCCATCCGATCCAGCCCCACGCCCACACGGGTCGCAGCGTGACCCCGCCCTCATCAGGGTCAGAAATGAAGAATGCTGATGATGTAAGTACCGAGGTATTTAGAATCGATTCAAAGTATTGCAAAATGGCAATCCATTCCTATTTTGAAGGAATTATTCCTATTTTGGGCCTATGTTGAATATTGGGGGGCGTTTCACACAGCCTTTTTATCAATGACAAATAACAAAAATCAGTGATAAATCTGCTGATATCCAATCAGAAGCAAGGATTTTAGTAGCTTATAACACAACTTGTCTTTTGTCACTGATGACAAGTTTTGTGAAACGCCCCCCTGGTCGAGCAATTCAATTGTAAAATGAAACATCTCGAAATAAGTGGGAAAGGTAAATTCTGTAGTACATAGGAGTAGATGTATACTATGAGGTTTTGGAACGATCAAAATGGAAAAAATGGAATCAATATTAGCCCCAAAATCACATGCACTGCCTGCACACAGAAATAGGTATGTGGGACTGCCCACACACAAGTTGCATGAAAGTTGGGTCCAAACGTTGACAGCTAGATCACTTTTCACATTTTGAATATTAGAGCATTTGAAGAGTAGTCCTTTTCAGGGACATTCCTACAACCTGTACTTCTTCTTCCATTTTGAGTATATACCTCTGTACAGAGTATTATCGTAGTATACTTGGGTGTGTGCAGGTGGACCACTACACCTGGGTTTCACACTACACCAGGTGTAGTGGTCCACCTGCACACACCCAGAAAGTCCATCAGTGCAGTATTGCTTTAAAGGGATCGTTTAACAATGTTAAATCTGAGATACACTGCCCTACGTGTTATCAGTGTCTGTGATATGGTGTAATATTGAAGCCCTAACAAAATTGCGCTTCAAAATGATCAAGAAGTGCCTCAAAAAAGTAAAAATCTTTGAGTGACCGGTTTTACCATACTCGTTTTCCCCAATAGACTGTAGTGTTATGAAAACCGTCAGGCGAACGGTTTTCAAAATTTGTAATTCCAATCATAAATATCTTGATAATCAGACAGGCGATCGGCTTGTAAAAGTCATGGGGTTCCTGACTGACCTAAAGGTTTATAATTATCATTGCATCATGAGCTAAATCCAGAATTTTGTTTCAGAATCTGAGACAAAGTTACCGGATCCCTTTAAAGTGAATTATATGTACATACACTAGGCCTGTGATATCAAATTATACCATACACTGAAGGGCTCCCTCTCTCATCACCATTTGTATAAAGGAGGGGGGCCTGCTTGGATATGTAAACCTCTCACAAAAAGTTTGGAAACTCAACTCTGATTGATTATATCTCTCTTGTTATGGCATAATCATCGCTTTGTTTAGTATCATGAGAAAGTGTGTTTATTCCTCTTTAACATGCTACACCTTCTGTTAAGGTATTTTAGCCATGGGATGTGCATTACATCATAATAAGGGGCAAATTCAAACGAGGAAAGTTGCAAAATACTCTGCTCTTGCTTGGCTGTGCATTCTTCTTTCGTAATAGTGCACTGCGTATTACAATACAAGTGCTTACCTGTTCATTTAGCAACTCTTCACTTTTGACCCTGCCCCTTATTCTAATGTAATGCACATTCCATGGCTGCAAATTCTTACAAATATGTTATGTTTTCAAAGAGGAATATAGACTTACTAAATGATACAGAACAAATCAATACTTGTCCCACGACAAGAGAGATACATGTATAATCGATCAAACTTGAATTTCAAACTTTTTTGAGGGGTTTAGATAATTTCTCTGGGCACCAAATTCGACTGTTGCTGCTCATTTAAAACAAGTAATGTAAAGTTGAAATAAAACAAAGAAATATACAAATTTGATGAGACCCTTGAGTTTTAAACTTGGACACAATAAAAAAATAAAAAAATAAAGTTATTTACACATTGGTGGCTGATAATTTCAAGCCCTGCATCATACATTCATGTATGTCTTCTGCTCATACATGTACATGTGAAATATATCAAGATAGCAATGATAGAAAAACTGTTTACTGCATGTATGTGACTTCATTACGATACTTGTACACTCATACACTGTTGATATATGTATCCATAAAGATCAAGATCTACCGGTACATGAATCAGAGTGGGGATGGGGAGGTCAGTTTGAAAACCCCATTCTCCCATCCACCTCTTTCAAATCATTGACTCCTTTCCAAAATTTCTGCTGGTTCATTGATCAGGATTGCTGAAATAATAAAAAATAACAACATCAACAATAAATTATAATTACAATAAAATAATAACGATGATAATATTGATGAATGTGGATCACTTGGAGTCCTGCACAGTGTTAGTGTCCTTTGGCAAGACATTTATGTACATTTGCCACTCTCCACCCAGGTGTTCAATGGGTACCGACATGAGCACCAAAATCAGTGGCCTAACCCAGCCGAGGTAATACAGCAGTGCCTTGAGCACCATGCTTCATGGATACGTGCGCTGTAAAAATATCCAATATTATTATTATTATTATCATGTACATGTATTTCCCACTGAGCTGGATGCATGGATGCATGTGTATGGTAAATGGTCAGTAAATGCTACTCAGACAGAGTAGAGATGGTGCACACATTGTGTCAAGTTTGATCAGGAGGTGACCTGATATTTGAGCCTGCAACAATTGCTCCGGGCTTTATTTCCTTGAGATTATAGGGTTAGGGTTGCAATTGACTTTTAAGTTAGGTAAAGAGTTAGTGTTAGGGTGTGTATTCATGTAAAATACATATAAAAACTAATAAGAAAAGTCTGATTAAAGTAACTTTATTCACAAGCCTCAAAATGCCATCTTTCTCATTTCAAAAATCCCGCACTGTGTGTAAAGGTGAATGAATGAGCAGACATGGGAACCCTTTTTTTTGCATTTTTGTTTACACCTTAAAGGTACTATGTCCCTTTTGCAGCCAACCTCAAATTCTGTAGAACTTTGCAGGAATTATGAATATGTCATGTTTGTCCGATCTGTGAAATTTAAACGTTATTAGTGTCCTCATATTCAAATTATGCAAGGAAACCCGTTTACTTGCTAGACTTCACTGTCAGACACTATTGAGTGACTGACTGGCTTTTTTTCTTCTTTGGTAATAACATACATGAAAAGAGTTGTAAAGGGTACATGAGCATTTGTCTACATCAATAACCCACTTCTTGTGATGGCCAAGATTAACTGATTGAATCTTTGCGCAGCATAAAACGTATGCCCATTCAGTACAATTGTCTGAAAATCAAGACTATTACTTTTGGGCTCTATAGCCCTAAAGTCGATTTGACAACTAATAGTCATTATTTTCCCACTTGAAGACATTTTCAAGCCCCACCTTTTTTAGGGAAGTTCTAAATAAGTATTATCTTTCAAATGCAGTTGGAATTTAACTTTTTCATTTTTTTGGCCTGCAAATGGGACACAGTACCTTTAATGTCACAGAAAAGAAGCATCTATATAATGATGATAATATTTCATACTTATAATACATAGCCTCTTTTGAAAATAGGGCTGAGTCATCCTCAGGGGCCCAGGTATGAAGGAAAACCGTGATGGCTCGGGCTTAATACAAAATATATCTTTATGCGCTGTAGAAGAGAGAAAGAAAACAAAAAGAATGGTGTGAAGAGAAAAATATCCTCAGCATACTTCCTCAAGTTATCTGTTAACTTGGAAATTGTTTTGAGGTGTATTCTTAAGTTGTCAAACTGTTTCACTGTTTTTGATATTCTCTGGCAATATCTATATGTATTGCTTGGAAACGAGGCTGGTAAACTGGAAAATGTGCAGGCATGCCCTAGTCGTTGAAAGACATTTATTGCATGAAGATTTAGCTGTGGAGTTGAATGTTGAATGTTGTGCAGTGCATGCGTGGGTTCAGACACAAGATATCAGAAAACAGAAGATGGATAAAAAAAAAGTTTGAAATAAACAGCATGTCGCTAGATTTCTTTTTCTATGGTTGCTGAACACTTGTAGTTTAACTCGCTATAATGTATTCTCTCACTTTCTTTTTAAAATCCCAGTATGATAAATCCTATAGAACTCAACCCTTGAAGAGTTTTTCAAACTCTTGCCCTTTTTTTGTATGTAATTAATTTTCCAGAATTGGGCGACATTCGTGGACTCGCCTTTCCCTGAGCCGCCGTCCCCCTCTTCCCAGCCTCCGGTCAGCTTTGATTTTGCCTCCATCTCACCTGACCCAGTAAGTCGCATATTACTCCCATAGTCACATGACCCACACTTTGTCACCTGACCCAGTAAATCGCATATTACTCCCATAGTCACACGACCCTCACTTTGTCACCTGACCCAGTAAATTGCATATAACTTTCACAATCACATGACCCTGATAATATCACCTAACAAAGCAATTCATGGCCTATAAATCCCATAGTCACGCGACTCTCACTTTGTCACCTGACCCAGTGAGTTGCGTATTACTCCCATAGTCACATGACCCTCGCTTTGTCACCTGACCCAGTAAATTGCATACGTATTCCTCCCATAGTCACATGAACCTGATAATATCACCTTACAAAGCAAATCATGTTTCATAAATGTCTTATAAATGCCTTAGTCACATGACCCTCACTTTGTCACCTGACCCAGTACGTTGCATATTCCTCCCATAGTCACATGACCCTCCCTTTGTCACGTGACCCAGTAAGTTGCATAGTACCTCCATTGTCACATAAACTTACCATTATGTGTAACTCGGAATACCATAATACCATAGTCATAGAAAGTCACCTACATGTACTGTCACTTCTATTGTCAAATAACCCTCACCATTTCCTTCGACCCAGAAAGCACTTAGTAGTAAATCCATGGTCCTCTGACCTCTGAAATGACCCTCTGTCACCTGACTCTAAAGTCACCTATTGTCACATCCATTGTTTCACATGACCCTTACCCTTTGACCCACAATGTCACATGATATTATTCTCCAAGTCCCTCTCTGAAACCTGACCCAGTAAGGGACCCATAGTTTACCCTCACCATGTCACCTTTAATAGTCACCTACTGTTACTTCCATTGTTTCACATGACCCTTACCCTTTGACCCACAATGTCACATGATATTATTCCCCAAGTCTCTCTCTCTCACCTGACCCATTTATACATTGCTACCTCCATTGTCACATAATCCTCACCATTCGCTCTAACCAAGAATGTCACGTGATATGATAAAATAATTCATGTTTGCGAGTGCATTTATTTATTCAATAACTTCTGCAAGCATTTTAAGTCACAATGGGAAAGTGAACAAGCATTGTCAAGTCCATTATCCGGCTCATTGTGACTTGGCCAAGCGCAGTGCATATATCAATAATGCTGAAGCTTCAAAACATCCAAGAATAACATAATTGCACAGTTATGGGGGCGCCATTTGCTTTGAAATGACATCACAGTACAAAGGTACACATCCCAGCCATACAGTGCATTGCATGTTTCAGTGTGCGCATCAATTTCCTTGCCATTTGAAACTACATGTACATGCAGTTCATTACGATTTAAATCTTTTTGTGCCAGAGATACGCATACATGCATCGCAGCTGAGCATTATCACTTTTAGCAGTTGATTATCACTGTTTAATGCTACCTTTTTGGAAGGTCACATGGCATCATTTGACCAATGTGATTGCCTACATTCTAGAACCTGTTTTTATCATATTCCCTTATTATTCCCCCAGACAAAGACCCTCTCTCTCTCTGTCACCTAACTAGTTTATATATTGCTACTTTCATAGTCAATAGCCCTCACTATTTGCTCTTACCTAGATTGTCACATTTCTTTACTCTTGTATCCACATGACCCATCTACATGGGTTCGGTTTAAAAATGCCAGAGGTCAAAATGCCAGAGGTCAAAATGTCGGAGGTCAAAATGTGACAGGTAAAATGCCAGGGGTAGACAAAAAAATAGCCAGAAGTGATAATCCTACACCATCAGTGTTGATAGACGTGTTTCCATTTCGCTTTCACCTTTCCTTTTCCTAGATCAATTAAAAAAGAAATGAATAAGCATAATATCCTAACCAAAATCACTGCACAAAACCCCCGCCCCAAAAAACGTGAACATTATTATGCTACTGGCTGTTGTGGAAGAGGCATAATGATATGCGTGTGAATGTCGCTTCAAAGATTTCAACTAAGTGTTAATACCTGTGTTTTTCTATTAAAGCGGAATAAGATTATTAAAGCTCTATAAGGAAAAATAATGGTTAAAGAGGCATGTTTACAAAATTCTGTGAGACTATACTCTGATTATTGAATGAGAGTAATTCAATAATTTTCTGAATAAATAAATTACAAAGTCTTGTATAAAATAAAAAGAATAAGAATTCAATTAATGTTGCATTATAAATGTACATGTGTATAGCTTTAACAAAAATATTACACAAAACAGAGAGAGAGAGAGAGGGTGAGAGACAGAAAGAGAGAGAGGGGACATGTACACAACTGAACATTGAACAAAATATTAACCTGAAGAGGGCGCTGTACAACTGAATACAGTTTAGACAATATCTGTAACTACTATTTGAGGGCAGCTAGATTTCATTGAGCTGATTTAGATATAAAAGAAATACAATGTATAGTACAATTTACATGTATAAAAGCCATAATCAGTGCATTACAGTTTAGACTCTGTTAGAATGGTGATCAGAATCTACGTAGTTGACTTTGGGGGAACAAAAACGGGTTTGTGTACATTTCAATTAAAAATAACATTAATCAAAGAAGTGAAGAAAAAAAGGAAGGAAAAAGAAAAAAGTAAAGAAAGATTTAAATAAACTCCTGCACAACGATGACCATGTTTTTAGTGAATATTCTTAGGAATTGTGATCTTTTTCTTTTCCTGGCATCCATGTGACTCTTTTCCAAATGTACTCTTGTTTTATATTTGCTCATTTTCTTTGTTTGTGCCGAATAAATAATAATAATACTTTGGCTTCATGCACCAAATATTATTTAACAATCATGTACATTACACGTGTCACATCTCTGTATGAAAAGCTTTGAATCATTTTATAGTGTAGTTTTGGAAGCCTGCTCTAGTAAAAACCTCTTCATTGGCTATCACATCGTGCCAATTCTCAAATTTCTTTTGCTTTTATTTCATTGTGTCCATGGCTGTGCTCTACAGCGCAATATTACTTTCATTTTCAATATCACTTTCATATTCAATATTACTTTCAGTTGGATTCAGCACCTTACAAATATATGTTATTACACTGTATTACTATTATAATTATCTTAGGTACAGTTCAACGAAAGTGAAATCTTGCCCCCCCCCCCCCCCATAGGTGAATCTACATTGTAGGTCATCCATTATACTACTTCTATTTTCTTGTTCTTAGTTAATTCACAGGTGGATAATGTCCTAGTTTCCTACCTGTATACAGTATGTGAGGCAATTATAAACAAAAAACAACTCTTTAGTATTAAAGAAGTTTACATGTACATGTAATTGCAAGGGACACAATTGAAAATTGTTTCCATGCCCTTTGTCAGGAAATTGCCTGATTTTAGGCTCTTTCACTTCTATATTTGATGCATAAAAATATAAATATATAAAAGAGAGAGAGAGAGAGAGAGAGAGATGTACATGTACAGTCAAACCTGCGTTTTAATAGTAACCATCTGTCTACAAAGGCCACATTTTTTCTTTCCCTTGAAAATGGTTTCTCATTGAAACATCTACTAAAGGAGCCTGTCTACAAAGACCACTTTTCGTGTTTCCCTTGGTCGGTCCCTATAGACAGGTTTAACTGTGTATCAATCACTGCTTAGACATCATTTGTATAAAATATAAAGGGTAATTGACTGGGTCTCTTTTCAGGTGAATTAGAATAAAATCAAACTGCTTCCTCTCACACCAATAAATCAAAACCAAACCCATTTCCGGGCCCTGTTTCATAAAACTTCTTATCTATAACCAGTTACAATAACTGTTATAAGCTACTGAAATTGTGGCATCTGATTGGCTGAGAGCAAATTTGTCATAGGAATTAATCATTTGTTATTGATAACAAGTTTTTATGAAACAGGGGCCAGGCTAACTTATTTTAGGCCATGGAGTGTAAGGCAATTTTTCATTTGGTGTACCATCAGTCTGGTGTCGATCTCATTCGTTGTGTCTGGGGTATGAGAGTAAAGAATAAAACTGCATATATAGTTATGTTTTAGTATGATTTATACTAATAATAATATGGTTCATTTAATGTATAGCTCATTACATGATACATTTCAAAGCGCTTAAATCCTTTAATCCCTCTTATCGTGTCGTTATCGTGCAGAATTATACAATCCTTGAACATACCGGTATATTGGTATGTTTTATTATGATTTGTAATAATAACATTTAGTTTCATTTAATATATAGCTCATTACATTCTACATTGCAATGCTCTTTAATAAATTCTTTAATCCTCCTTATCGTGTCGTTTAATAGGATGCAAAGATCTTTCAGCCGATCGCATTACATCTTGCCCCCGATGGTAAACCGGTACAACCCGATCCAGAGAATTTAGAGTCAAGACCAAGGACGTTTTCAGGTATGGTACAAGGAATGGACATGTACATGTACATGGGTGTACGGAATAGTTTTAAATGGCTGAGTATATTATTACACTGGGTTCTTGGATACATGTAACACAGGTCCATCACACGCTATTAACCTAGTAGTAGATCCTTCCTTAAATACTTTGAAATCTGTGCTTAAAACCAACTTAAAACCAGCACCTTAAGTTGGTGGCCGCACATGACGACACACCTCCAGTTTAAACAATACGGCGTCTTTCGGAGGAATCCTACCAAGTACCAAGTACCAAGTACATACATGTATGTAGAGGTGTCGTAGTCCAGTGGTTTAGTGCACAGGTCATGGGTTCAAGCCCCGGCACGGCACTTACGTCCTTGAGCAAGGCATTGTTATCTACGTTGCTCCTCTCCACCCAGGTTTTAATTGGGTACCTGGTAGGATGCGACCGTCAATGTAGTTGGATTTAGCATGTGCGTGCCCTTGGTAAAGGTGACTAGCTGGAATGCTCCCCAGGGAGTGAGAATGTGTACTATCATGTGCAGAGTAGAGCTTGAATCCAATGACCGGGGTAACAATTATACTGTAAGCGCTTTGGTAAGTTATTGGTAAAGCGCTATATAAGAAACCTGTATTACTATTCTCACTTTATGTTGAATTTTTGTACAGACGATAGTTGGAAATTTCATGTATAAAAATTAAGTCATTTTCTGGAATGTTTACAAACATTTCAACTTCTGAAAAACTTCTCTATTTTTTGTCATTGGAAAAAGGGTCAGGACATAACCAGGCATGCGAATTGCAGTTTATTTTAATACATTAATAATATCTTGATCAGCACCCTAATATCAGTTTTAACATGTAACTTTTGCCATGCCCTTATTATTGAGCATATTAAAGGAATTCCTCCCAACCAGGTAGCCATTTTCTACACCTGGATGGAGAGAGACGGCTTCAGAAGAAATGCCGTGTTTAAGGACATCCACATTGGGCTAACGGACAAACTCGTGACATCTTATAAGAAAACTAGTGAATTAACATTACTGCCTGAGTGTGTAAAAATTCATATTTTAATGATGAGCTGTGTTAAAACCAGCACATCACCAATTGCAGTCTAGTTCTAACATTGTATTGTGATATACATGTACGTGTATGTGTTAAAACAAGATTTGTTTATAACTCGTTAATACGTTCTTTGTACATGTAGAATTAAATATCCATGAATTTAAATCCTCTAGATCCTGTCCACCAAGACGAGTTGGAACAGCGCAAGATAGTGGCCCCCTCCCCCATTAAGCCCCGCGCCATGACGATCACGAGTAGTAACAGCACAGACCACACCCCCGCCAAGATAGCCCCGCCTCCCGAGTGGGGCAAGGCCCGCCCCAAGTTCGGTTCAGGTACCTCCCCCTCCCTCTCTCTCTCGTGACATAATTTGAAAACGAGATGATGCTATGAATATGTAATCCCTCACCATTCACAGCTAAATGTCACTATAAAATGCATGGAAAGGATAGCTGACAATATGCACATCCTTGGTTTGAAAGCTCTTTGTATTCTTCTTCAATATAATACATATCGGTATATAGTCAGATATTTTTTACTATTATAGTAAAATACAAATTGTATTTCAAATACAAGGGAAATAATGAAACACATTTTAAATTTTATTTTCTGAAGGGTAAATTTCCCTTTGGTCTAATGCCATTTTGTTGAATTGTCATTTGATCTATTTTCATTTGGTATAACATAATTTTGTCTATAAATCTACATTTCGTCCATTAACTATTTTGTCCAATGACCATTCTGCACAATAATCACTACACCTGATGACCAATTAGTGTACAACCATTTTTCATCCAAGAACCATTTGGCTTACTTACCATGTGGTCTCTGCATTCAATTTCCTTTGTCACAGAATGGATGAGATAACTCTGTTTTCAGAAATATACTTTATTCTAGAAGTTAGAGGACATCATATTTTCAATCAAATTTCAAAATTGATATAATTCACTTTTACCATACAAAAAAGGAATACATACTACAGGCAAAGTAGTTATTCTCGCTGAAATTAGTTACATTAATTTACAAGTAAGTTTTACTATGAAATATGTTTAAACAAGGACAAGTTTTTAAAAAAATGATAAAATGTTGCACAAGGCAGCAACAAATTCATCAACAAATTATGTAGCAAATGGCCGAAGTAGATTTTTGTTGTTGCTGCTTATCGTCTCTCAAATAATGTAATCTTATAATATTCAGAAAGGAAAGAAACAAAACAATCCTTGTACTGTATATGGGAAAAACTACCAGTTTGTGAAACAATATTATTTAATTAATTAATTAATTTGATAGGAGAAGAGCTTTCAAACCAAGCCATGTGAACCAGTGCTATCCGATGCTTAATGCCGCTGCCCCTGTCTTTATTACTCCATCAGAGTAGTGTATAAAGCTACTGCCAACTCCCTTTCCATATTCCATTTCAAATCCTGCTCCTTAATCAAACGATCATCGTGCTTATATAAATGTACCCACTAGTAGCAGCTATACGATGTACCAAATACCGAGCCACAACATTTTGAAGAACCCCAAACTCTCTCACCTGCCATCCAAGCTCTTTTAAAGCACATTTTAGTACATGTATATTTATATGTACGGTACACAATTTATGCCATGTACATATATGTTCATTATGTGGTCCCTTTTGCAATTGAACATTCCACAGAAACCATACAGTACATCTATAATTGTCATCAATATTATATACAAAATATTATGCCTGAACAACCACAACAAATGTTGTTGTTGTTGCTTTAGTGTTATTGGCGTGTTGATGGGGACATGTCTTAAGCCCATTTGGATTTGTGATTGATTTTTATTGATTGATTTTACAAAATGTCCCCCCCCCCCCACCCCCCCCCAAAAAAAAAAAAAAAAAAATAATAATAATAATAATAATAATGATGGGCACTCACCCCTATCTCCCATGGGTTTTCCACTGATTTGTTGTGACAGATTTATTGTATTGGAAAAAAATTACACAAACAACCAAAATAACAAAGTTTGAGGGGAAACATCATTCCTAACCGCCCTTGGTTGGGTCATACTCATACTTGACCTTGTTTGTTTGTTTTTCAGTAAGAAACAAAAAGTGTTAAAATTTGTGTTTGTTTAATACTGTGGCAGTGATGTGACCATGATATCAGTTGTTGCATGTAATGTACAATTTTGTACAGTTATACATGTAGATGACTGCAGTGCATGGTTACTGGAGATAATGTTTATAGTAAAGCATGTCATTAGGGGGAGATGGTTAGAAAGTGCTGGATGCTGAATATTTATGTCACATTTTGATAACCAAGCATCTGCACAAATTGATTTCTATTTGATAATGAGTCTTTTTTGTGGTAGTGCCATAGTTGGGTGGTTTAAGTGCTTGACCTGAAAAGCAAAGGTCATTGGTTTGACCTGACATGGCACTAATGTCCTTTGGCAAGGCATTAACCTACATTCGCCACTCCATACCCAGGAGACAAATGGGGACCTGTTAGGATGATGAAAGTCTATGTGTTAGGCACAACCGTATGCCATCACAGTAACCATATGGTAGGAATACTCCCCAGGGAGTGGAGATGGTGAACATTGTGCATGAATGAATATGTCAGAGCACCTACATGTACACTTTCCTTCCCTACATTCAAAACCGATCACCAACCGTGCACACTACGTGTACACGTACATCAATGTTCATGACCATCAATATTTATTCCCACCTTTCCTACATATAGTTTAATACATGTACCCCCTCTATCCACTTCCTATATGCACACCAGTATCATAACAATTACCCCTTCCCACATTATCCCCTAAAGCCTACTGATACCATAAAGGCTTGTTCAGACATACATGTAGCGCAGCAAAACCGCAACATTTTTTTGTTGTTAATGATGACTTAAAGTGTAATACGCATCACATTTCTGTTTCTTATAAGACAGAGCTCCATGATGCAATAAATTTGCACGTTTTACAAAAAGTGCGGCGGTTTACCTTGCGATGTCTGAACGAGCCTTAAGACACCCCTTGACCCACACTAACCCGTCACCTTAGCTCGTTCACACACGCCCTAATTTATACCTTGCTCATGCTGTTCCTTACAATATCATTTCTACATTATGTATTTTGTGTGATAGAGATTATATATACATGTATATTAAAGTTTGATCATCAATGAAGGTACATGTGCAAATGTAATCACAGTGTTTGGTAAAAGTTACCTTTGAGATTTGTACAATGTCTTTATCTATCCTGGGGGGTGTTTCACAAAGATCCTAAGTAGAACTTAATACTAAGTTGGACTTCAAAGTTATGGACAGCCATTTGAGCCTTCAAATGAAATATATTCAAAAGCAGAAATTCAAGTATTTTAGACTTTACATAAATTCCACATCAAGAACATGAAATCTCCCATGATAATAGAAAATATGAATGATTGTAATCAACATTTTATGCCTTCTAAAATGATTTCTACAAAATATTTCCAAGGATACTAATGGCTTTCCATAATTGTTAAGTCCAACTGAGAGATAAGTTCAACTTAGGACCTTTGTGAAACACCCCCAGACTTGTATAGTTAAAAACAATTCAAATCAGTTTATTCTGAAGCACTCCAAAGGTAGGGGAGAATTGATGCTTTTAGTGATGATTTGATGTTGCAATGAAAGACACACCTCATTAAGAAATAAAGAATCAAATTTATTCAAAACATGTTAAAAATGAAACTTGAGTGCGCTAGCCATGCTTGGAACACGAGATTAAGATGTTGGCCGTGGGAAGGAAGCCGAACATGATCTTCTCCGTCGTCTATGAATTCCTGCTTCAAAGCTTGTGATTGTAGGAGAAAGAAGGTACCTGACTGATGCTTTACTTGACTGCTAAGAAAGCATTTGTATGCTTGTAAGTAAGCAACCAGGGCACCGACGGCTTTAAGTCCTCTCCGAAGGAATTTGTAATGTGGACTATTGCCTTACCAAAGGGCATCAGCGCGTCGACTTGGTCTCGAACCCGAGATGTCCTGATTACATAACCACTGCCCCACCACTGAGCCATCGCGCTTCCTAGGGAAGGATTCAAAGTGTTTCTTTGCTGGAGCCTCACTAAAACAACATACCATCTTGACGCATTATAGTATCTCTGCTTCTTTAAATGGTTTATGTGGCAAACCTTGCTGAGGAACGGTTGTTCTGTGTCAATGAAACTTTGACCATCGTTGCACCTTGGGTAGACGAAAGTTATCACTAACTACTTCTCCCAAGAGGCTACTTGTCTCCTACAATATACTTGGAGCAGGAACCAGTGACCTACAAAGTCATGTCATCTTGATATCTTATCTCTGCCCCTTGAAGCGGTTCTTTTCTCCAAGCCTGTGGATTTTGGATCTGTACCATTGAAACTCAGACTGGCATTTAAAGCCTCACCGCACTAGGTAGAAATAATCTTTTTAGATTGGTCAGCCTTAAAACCCAAGAACAACAAAGTTTGGCCAGGAGGGATTAGACCTCCCTGCATGGCCACTGACAGGTGGTTATCTCATCAAATAAGCTGTCAATTAACATTAAAAAAAAGAGGATCATGGGGGACCAATGATCACCGATTAGGCATTGTTTGCTATATAGAGGGCGCAAGTACATGTAGCTTAAAGTAGTGCAGAGGGGCTTTAATACGCATCATTATCATCAAGTGCCAGGTCTGTGACAGACACCAGCATTCATGGCTATCATCAATACTTTTTGATGGAGAAGCTTACGACCGAATTCACATTTACATCTGTACCAGGATCAATGGACCCCTAGGAAAAGGAGATGGTGCACATGACAGTGTGTTCCCGAAACAAATCCAGGGACCGGATATACAATCTGAGACTTCAGCATTAGGCCAACGTGGCACTTGTGACAAATTTCACACTTTTGTTTATGATTACTGTTTTGTAACAGTCATATTTTTGTGATTACTTACTTACATACATCTCTTGTACGGCACCACCTGATGATCTGACGACACTTTGATTCTGAGTCGATTTAGCTTTTGCTTTAAAAGAAGCTTGAAATCCCTTGAAATTTAGATTTTATTACTAATCATATGACTATCAAAACCCCTGTTCATTAAGAATTTACGTGTTTGGATGTTCATATCGAATGCTATTGCCAATTCTTACAAACTTGGATCGTAGTCACATCGTAAAGTGGGCGCCGGGCCTTAGCTATAGGTTATATTGGATGTTTGTCTCATGACCCCCCCCCCATGAGACAAACAATGTCAATCTCATGATCTGTTCTTCTCTTTTTTATTTCTGTTATCTGCAATATGCTTTTTCTCTTTTAGAAGGAAAATGTGTGTACATTTATATGTGAATGTATGGTGCTCTGCACTCTCTTTTTCATTTCTGACATCTGCAATTTCCTTCTCTTTTTTCATTTTATTTAGAAGGGAAATGACTGTACATTTTTGTGTATAGACAGTAAATGTATGGTGCACTGCACTTGCATGCATTGCAGTTCAACGGCTGTCTAATGCCCCTAGTTTAACCTCACATTTTTGTTTTTTTCCATGTTGACTTCTTAGCCGCCCCTCCCTGCCAAACGGGAGAGGGGACGATCGAGCAGGTCGCATCCCACCCCCGTGTCCCTAGAAACCGATCCAGGTAATAGATGATTGACTTACCGTAATAGAAGTTTGCCGTTCAGACACTAACTAACATAGCTCAAAGCCTTGTTTCATTATCATCAGTTAAAGATGCAATTAAGTCACAAATTTCATTGTACTTTCTTATATATGAAGTACAGTGAATATAAGTAATTTTGAATTCTAGTTATAATGACAAAAGATGATTTTGAATGTCAATAACTGCAGATTTGTTGATATCTGTTCATAATTTTGATTTTATTATTGAAAATGAAGGAAAACAGAATAATATTGCTGACAAATAAATGAAGAAAGGTTAGAAGGAAATCAGAAAAGTTCCAGTTAGATGTTATTGATTAAAAAAAAAAGATGAACAGTGAAAAATAAATATTTATTTAACCAGAAGTCAAGATTACTGTTTATCTAACTTCCATTTGTATTAGTTTGAAAGACTTATTATCTTTAACTGATATGATGAAATGAGGCTTCATAAAACTTACAATTGATGTTAATCCAGCACAACTCTTTGACCAACTAATCAGGATTCAACCTTCATCACACATTTGTATAGTGAAAAGGTTAACTCTTGATTCTTTGTTTCTTCAACCAATCAAAATAAAGTTGTTATTTGCTGTTTGCTATTTGAAGGTAAAATGTTTGATTGGTTGATTGAGAAGTTTTGTGCTGGAGATTAAATCAATTGTAAGTTTTTGTTACAGGGCTAAGTCTAAGTTGTTTGTGTTTTTCTGAGTTGGTACTAACATGTAAGCTGGGATTTTCATCTTTAGTTTGGTTAGGGAGAATTTCCTTTAAGTTTTGAAGTTTTCAGGTTTCTGGTTGAATAGACTTATCTTCAATATTTCTTAGTTTTCACTACTTTATCATTCCTTTTTTGTTTGTTTGTTTTTTGGAATTGTGAGATCTCTCTGTCTGTCTGTCTGTCTCTCTCTCTGTCTCTCTCTCTCTGTCTCTCTCTCTGTCTCTCTCTGTCTCTCTTCCTCTCTTCCTCTGTCTCTCTCTCTCTCTCTCTCTCTCTCTCTCTTTCTGTACTTTTGAATTCATATGCTGTTTTTTAAATAACTTACTGTCCAATGAATTATTCAACACATATGATGAACCATCATTTTTTTAATGAGAAAAACAGTTCTGTTTTGCTGTTATCTTTATTTGCTTTGTTTGCAGTTATACTTTATCCTTTTTTATGGTGTTCAGTTTTTGACATTTTCCTTTCTGATTTGTTGTTTTTTGCATCATTTTTTTCTTCGCTCTCTAGTGATTTGGAGGAGAATGGGTATGCTCTCTTTTACTCTCTATATCACTCTCATCTTTCAAATTGGCACTTATTTTCAGCATGCAAAATTTTGATATTTCATTAACAATAACATTTATGATTCACAAGGCACACAGTTTGTCTGAGTTAGATTTGATCAAAATATACACAACATATACATTTTGCATGATTCCAGTCTTTATCAGTTTGATGAACCATGGTTCTTATAAGAGATTGTTAGTTAAAGAAACTATGTCCCTTTTGCAGCCAACATCATATTCTGTAGAACTTTGCAGGAATTATCAATAAGTCATGTATGTCCTAATCTGTGAAATTTAAACGTTAGCAGTGTCCTAATAATCAAATTAGGCAAGGAAACCCGTTTATTGCTAGACTTCACTGTCAGACACTATTGAGTGACTGACTGGCTTTTTTCTTCTTTGGTAATAACAAACATAACATGAGGTACATGAGCATTTGTCTACATCAATAAACCACTTCTTGTAATGGCCAAAATTAAACTGATTGAATCCTTGTGCAGCATAAAACGTACATGTACGACCATTCAGTACGATGGTCTGAAAATCAGACTATTACTTATTGGCTCTATAGCTCCTAAGTCGATTAGACAACTAATAGTCGTTATTTTCCCGGTTAAAGACATTTTCAAGCCCCCCCCCCCCTTTTTTTAGGGAAGTTCTAAATTAGTATTATCTTTCAAATGCAGTTGGAATTACCTTTTTCATTTTTTTGGCCTGCAAATGGGACATAGTACCTTTAAAGGGATCTCCTGAATCAAAAACTGACACTGTACATGCAGTGTTTAAAGTCTTCAAAGTGTCCCTGAAAACGGGCGTTTACTTGAAGAAGAAAAAAGCAACAAGAAAAAAAAAAGATACAGAATGCATAATACACTGTGTATCTTCCAGCCAAAAGATCACAACAACTTCAAATCTTCAATAGCTTAGCTACTTCAATTCAACCTTGGTCTTCTGTTTATTGTAACACTTAAATTGACCTTGATTCTTGTAAAATTGTCTGGAAATGTTTGTTTGGAAATCGAAATTTTACCAACACGTTCTAACCGATAAAAGCACAAACATTTACTTCTCCACTCGACCACCATAATTTAGAGTTGATGAGAAAAAGATAACATTAAATGTAGATGGACTAGTTCACTAATGTGTTCATATTACTATATAAACCTGTCTTATTGAAAAGCCTTGATACTACTGTACGTGTTAACATTTTCGGGCCAGATATTTTGTTTAGGGCTAAATTATCTCCATCAAATTGGCACCAATAATATTTATTGCTGCACTGTTGCAATAAAATGAATTGTCTCTGACAATACACATGGGCGAGAATGTCAACATTTTTAAAAAATTCATATTCCGATCGACAAGCAATTACTTTGAATCTCTCAAGGTATTGCCAATTTAAGGAATAAAGCTTATTTTCCATTTTTCGAAATTCCCGTCATCATGATCAAACGCAATATATTCATGAAACAAAAATAGAATGCAGTGTGTGCAGAAATTGTTGCCCTTTCTTCGTCTGCATCTGCTATTATTTTTTAGCGCTCTGAATCAATAGGTTCTCGAGCCAAACCACAAAATGTGGAACGATTGTCGCAAAAAGGTTTTAAAAGAAAATTGGATTACATTTGCCAGAATGTAGGTTGCCTTCAGTTGTTGGTGCTATGTCAGGACAGGCATCTCACAAGCTGCAGGGCTTTAACAAATAATCATTACAGGATACATTTTCTTAGAATATAGATTTTTTTTAACTGGTCTTTTCCAAAAGATAAAATTTCAATAGATTGGGACTTGACTAAGGTTTTTACTTTCACTTTCCTTTTGAAAGCATGATGGATAGAAACCATGATAGATACATGTGCAAGTTGGCCAACACTGCATATTAACATGTTTTCAGTGGAAATTGACTATCATCAATGGTTTCTTTCAACTTTGCAGACATTTTCAGCTCTGCACATCTGTTTTTAACACTAGTTTGATGATATTTACTAACTTGATTTGATGTGAACACACACACACTTGTTTTCATTTTTGCTTTTCACTTGAGTCTTAATTGTTTTTGCATGAGAATACATGATTTGACTGAATATTAAACTTCACTTTTGTTTATGACTTGGGTATATTGTAGACTTTTGTGGTATTAGATCATGCATCTACATGTATATTAAGAACTTGTTTGACATTACAGTCAAAATTGAAGTCCTGTTTTCATTTGCTTTATAAGATATCCTTCTGGGGTTTAGTCAATGATATATATTCAGCGACCAAAATATTCTTTCTTAATAATTCAAAATTAATGTACCTTGTGTATATGAAGACAGTTTTTGCTGAAATAAGAGTAAACTATCAGTATTAGATTGTAACTGTGTATGAACAAGATCATGTTGTTTTAAATAATATTTTATGATTTGCTTCTCCCAGTAGCTCAAAATCATCATACATGTAACCCATTGACTTCGGAATAAATTCATCCCCATAGGCTTAATACAGGGGTCACTTGTTCCAGTTGGCAATGGGTTACAGTTTAAGGCATGTGCTGTTTCACTTCCCTCTGAGGTTCAGAAAAAAATATCATATCTTGCCTATGTTATACATGTAATATTAAACTTGTATGACTATTAAAAAGTAGATTTCTTTCACACATACTGTAGTATCTCCTCTGAGCTTTACAGTGAAGTATAACACATTGATTGTAGTATTGTACATGTAGGTGCCATGTATAAACATGAACATGTAAAATAGATCTTTGTTTGGGGGTAGGGTGGTGTTGTGTATCTATATGCTCTTGTCACTTTCCTGACCCATTGGGGCAACCTCGTATCACATTCAGGTCTCACTCGGGTGCGGCTATCAGTATGCACACCCCAGGGCGACTGCCCCTGTATAGGCAAGGAGCGGTCACCACAGAGACCGGAGGAGAGTCGCCAAGAGGAGGCCACACCCCTCTCCGCCCTCAACCCCTGGACGGGTCTCACGCCCACCTTCAAACCTCAAAGGTTGAACAGTCGCCCGCAGAGCAAGAGCGACATGCAGGAGAGCCGCGAAGGGCATCTGTTCCATCTCGGTTACTGCTGCCCCCTCCAAAGGGGGCAGTGCCGTCCCCCTCCAATAGCAAAACCAAGAGGAAAGCACCCCGCCCTACGCAGGAAATGACCCAAGATGCTGGCAGACGGCGATCAAAAGAGGGCACTGTTGACTCACGCAGTGCCATGGCTTACGCAGGTTCGACCCTGCCCCGGCCCAGGCTCACCAAATCTATGAATTCAGCTTTGTTGAAAGGTGCTCTGCCCCCTCCCAGCTCAGAGCCATCGGGGGCAGGGGGGACTGCTCCACCCCTACCCCCTAGGAAACATCAGCGCAATCATTCTCGTTCCAGCTCGCTCGATCTTAATCTTGTGTTCCAGGACGGTAAGCGCAGTTGACATGAAACTAGTCCGATAAAATGTTTGTTTCTGAGTTTTCTCCTCTTTTTGCTTCATTCATGGATAAATTATTACCAAAAAAAAAATAAGTAAATGACGAAATAAATACATCAAGGAAGTGCTATTCTTCACATATCCTTTTGTGCTATAGAAACTGACAGAATTGAATTTTCGTAATCATTTAATCAATTGATTGATGTTCATGGTGTGTTTCATGTACTGTATGGACATCTTACATGAATGTGGTATGATATGATTCCAAACTCTAGTGATTCTCAAAATATATTGAAAGAATCAACACTGATGCCCCAGAAGACATGTGTACATGCATGTTTATAGCATTTGCATGTATATAATGTCCTGAATAATGTAATCAGACTTTGCAATTATTTTTTTTAACTTCATGTTGCCAATAATGAATCAGAAGATTGCAGAGTAGATGATTTGATTCTTTTAAATACTTTTCTTATGTTACAGAAAAATCAAGCGGCAGTGTTTCATCGCCCCGTCCAGTCATACCGCCCAGACCTACAGCTCAGCAAGTACAAGTAAGGCTCTCATAATAATAATAATGAGTAGTTGTATATGTGCCATGTCCATTTTGCAAAAATGCCTAACAGTTATTTGAACTTCAAAGCCCCACTGCACTACTTACAGCTACTTGCGCGCTCTATATAGCAAACAATGCCTAGTCTGTGACCATCGGTCTCCCATGGACCCCTTTTTCTTATGTTATTTGAGAGCTGATTTGATGAGATAACCCCCTGTCAGTGACCTTGCAGGGAGGTCTAATCACTCCTGGTTAAACTAGTGCAGATAGGCTTTAAGGGCAACAATGCGTATGCCTGGCATGCGGTTTTTCATGGAAATCTGCTGCATAAAGATAATGAAAGTGGTAGTGAAACCATTGCATTTATCATCCATTCAAACTAGACACCTTTATAGCCCATTAAAGAAGGAGACAGAACCGTGACGTAGGATAGCTAGTGTCCATGAGCCTTTATGAGATGGTGGCACAGTTGCAATAACTCTCATAAAGCAGATTTCCGGCCTGTGTAGGTGCTCTACTCAACGGTAATCTTGATAGAGAACACCTCATAGTCGTAGCAGTTGATGCAGGAAGCTGGTTTGTGGAGAGGCAGAACCGTGTTATTTTACAAGTCTTTGCTACCAATATCTTGGATTGTCGGATATTGGCAAATTTTAGGTATTGGATCGTAAGTTTTTCTTAAAAACCAATTGCGTTCAGCGAAAAAGGCGGCACCTGTATTCTGCCTATGGGAATGGAAGAATACAGTCAGTGGTTTATAGATACATATAAACTTGGTATGGAACTGTTTGTAATACATGGTAGAGGTGTTGTGGTCTAGCGGATATGTCACCGGACTGTTGATCACATGATTAGCAGTTCGAGTCCCGCTGCAACTCTAATATCCTTTGGCAAAACATTCATCTAAATGTGCCACTCTCCACCCAGGTGAAGTAAATGGGTACTCGGTAGGAAGAAATTTCTTGAATACTGTAGTGCCTTATTATGGCATAATAAGATGCCTTGTATAGCGCAGTAGAGTAATTCAGTAGCTGCGCTATATGATTTGACCTATTCCTATTATTATGGACGTTATCATCTCTGCATGTCTACTTTGATCTTCATTTGCAGCAAAGTAAAACACTAAGCATGGACATTTCATCGACGGAACACGACTTTGCCGACTTCAGCAAGTTTGAAGCCAAGAAGGCCAAGTCAGCGAGTTTGAAGCTGGACAGACGAGGTGTGTCATTAGACTACAACAACAGAATGGTTAGTGTACCCAAGATCAAGAGATATCTTCCAATATCAACTAATTTCAGATAATTTTGAACTTGTTGGGGGGGGGGGTATATTCAGACAAATAATAAGTGTCCTCAAGCAAAGGAATGGTGTTATCTTCCCTGAATGGTATTTGAAAAGAAGATGTATTACCCCATGGAAAGCTCTCAATTGTGTGGGCCCCAATCAGTATCCATTGACCTTTCTCTTTCTTCACATTTGATCTGTCTGTCTGTTTCTCTATCTCGTACCAATGATGATTCCCCCGCTACAGAAGTAAAAATGAACAGTTGGACTGGTGCTTTACAAACCTTATGGCGTGTCCTACCTAACAACAGGGCAGGGGAAAAATTACTAAAACAATTTTGGGGGCTACTTTTCAAGCTTCCTTGCATGAAAATAACACTCTTTAATTTGTTTTGCATTGAACTCTATGCAAAATTTGGGGGCTCTTTTAAGACTTTTGGGGACTCTTTTGGGCATTTTGGGAGCTATTTTTTTCCCTGCAGGGAATGTATGCAATTTGCTTTGTGGCCATTATAATAAAATCATTAGTAACAGGTGAATCAAATAATTTGTAGCGAGGCACTTCAACAAAGATTTGTGCATTAAATTTGATTACATTGGTACACTTTAAGTCACCTATTTTTTGTTGTTCTCCGGTCCAACAGACGGAGCCGACATTCGCTCCTGTTCCTCCTCCGAGGCCATCGGCTAGTGAAGAGGATCTGGTAGAGGAGCAAGACGGAAAGGTAAAGGAAACATTTCTTGATACAGAAACCTTTCATCGGTTAAGTCCTTCACACAAACAAAATTGTGTGTTGCGTTCTCACTCGCTAGTAGGAGGCAAGACAACGCTTGGTGTTTGCCTTGTTTTCTCCTGTAGCGGTATGAATAACATGTACACCTGTATGTAACAGGTGAGTAAAATAATTTGAAACATGGCACTTAACAAAGATTTATGTATTCAATTTGATTACATTTATGAAAATAACATATTGCTCCAATATGGACTCTCACCTCTGTTTCAGCTGTCACCACCCAACCTGACTAACAAGGAGAGACATCTCTCTGGGGATACAGAAGCAGAAAAGAGAAGAGATCAATTCTCCAAGGAGAGGAAGAGACATTTATCAGCCCCGGTAAACCTTGGAGTCGCAGAGTAAGTGCATGTGGATACATGGATTTTAGTCTACAACTTTATCAAGTGATTTTTGGAAACTCAATTATATCTCTCTTGTAATGGCATGATCATCGCTCTATTTAGTTTCTTTAGAAAGTGGGTCTTTTCCTTTTTAAAATGACACCCTATTTGTTGTGATTTTTCAGTCATGGAATGTGCAGTTGATCAAAATAAGGGGTAAGGTCAAAAGTGAAAAGTCGCAAAATGCACTGCTCTTGTTTGACTAAGCTTTTAAATTGCCTTATTGCCTGGGTCTTTTCAACATTTGTTTAATGATGCCTCAGAAAGTTGATGACAGAACAGTGGCGAATCTTGCCCGACATGTCACCAGAGTGCTTTAATTTTAATTACTTTTTCCCAACAAGCAATAGATCATAATGTATTATCGAAATCTTTGTTAATAGTGTAAATAGTTCACAACCCTTTAGAAATTTTATTTGTCATATATTATATATTTGAAAGGTGTTGTAACGATTCAAGCTCTATTTGCTTATGTTTCATCACCTTTGTGTGTTCATTCTTTAAACTGTATAATAGTAGCAACTTGTCTTTGATGAAACATTGTTATATTCTTTTTCATGTTAAGTCAATTTGAATGGAATGTAAAATCGAAAATGATTTGTTATATTATATTCTTTTTTAGTGTGATGTTAACTCCAATGAATTGTGAAATTGTGAACATGCACGCATAAATAAATAGATAACAAAATAAATAAGAGACGTGTCCTTTCTTTATCTCCTCCCCTTCCCTTCTTTCAATGCAGGATCCGGACGGGCGACCGCAAGTCGGTCCAGGCGCGGATCCGCCAGGAGAAAGAGGAGAACACAAAGCTCTCACGACACAACAGCGAGATGCAGCAGGAGCTGAGAGCACTCACGGACCAACGTCTTGCCTTGGAGATCAGTCTAGAGAGATTGCGTCCCTTCACTGCCAGCTAGTCCAGGCTCACCGTCGTCTCTTTATTTAATATATTGTACAGTAGAGGAAAAAACAATTGGTGTTTTTTATATATTATGAAGAATTTGGATAACGGTCCCAGTTTGATTGACTGTGTTGCGTCGCCATTTTAAGCCATTGCCCATGAGAACCGCTAATAGTCCCTGTAGTAAGTCTGGAGAATCCAAAAGCGAACAGGTTAGTAGATATTCTTTTCTCATGACATATAAAGGGGTCATTGGTAGTGACTGATGTAGGCAAAGTGGTTTCCTTTTTAAACTTTCATTGATACTCGTAGCTAGGATCATCTTAACTTGAAAAATTGACCCAAAATGTAGGTTTCAGCATGTTTATTTAGTCGCAAATAGGGCATCTTCAAAAGACCTGGGGCAATATTTTGAGATTCATTTTTATCTCGGATAAGTCTAAGAATTAATCTCAGTGAGATAAAATACCTATAAATTCCTTCTTATATCAGTGTTTTGAGAATCATTTTTGCGAGACTTTTTTCACTAAGACACGCCCATTTGTGATGCGATAACCAATAAGAAATGTTGTTAGATTGCACTCTCTTCATGTTCAGCCAATAGACTCGGTTTCTGCTAGTCTTTAGGGCAAGAGGGAGTGCAAATATGTAGTTTTTACAAACAGATTAGTTAATATCCTGGTAGACCATATGGTATATTGCTAAGAAGCAAAGCTCTGACTGTATTTGATAGTATACAAGTTCTCTCTCTCTCTCTCTCTCTTTCTCTCTCTTTCTCTCTTTTTCTCTCTCTTTCTCTTTCTCTCTCTTTCTCCCACTTCCTCCCCCCCCCCTCTCTCTCTCTCTCTCTCCCTCTCTCCCTCTCTTTCTCTCTCGGTATACAGTATTATATTTGGCTGCTGGATCAGGTTAACATTGAAATAGACATTCTCTTTTTTTTGTCAACTAACACTTTGCATGAAATAGCAATTTCAAATAAAATCGTGATTGATTCTAGAGGCTGGTATTTGTTATGCTTCGTCCACCGAAGGTGGTGCGGGAGATGTTACTTGTATGTTTTGGGGTTGTCCGTCCCTCCGTCCCGCTTTCTCGTTATTGCAATATCTCAAGAACCAGTTGAGGTATGAATTGTAAACTCGGTGATAGCATGTTTCACCATAGGAAAGATGGCCTTTTGTCTTGTTTCATTTTAATCATGGACCTCATCTTAGGGATTGTTTATAAGTTATTTCAATGCTGGCAGTTCAAGTGACAAACAGATTTTAGCTTGTGTATTGCTTTCTATTTTCTTGGGCGATACTCTGTTTACAGAAAGACAAATTTTACCAACTCATTAAGAAATGCCATAGTATCAAAGTAAATCAATATTTTCAACCCAGTAATTCATTGTCATTAGCCCTTTCATTATTTTCATTGGAGACTGTGGGGGGGGGGGGGGGGCTTGGGGGCCTGAGCTACTTTCCTTTTGTTTTTCTAAAAAATACCTTTTTTTTTTGGAGGAAAAACTTATTTTTGCTTATGTTAGCAATTCTGTCATGCCTTGCCTTTTGTTGCTAGCCGATGTGCATCTGACATATGTGAGATAAAGGTTCCACTTTGTTGGACAGTTGAAGCTTTGGAAAAATTGTATTGATTTTCCTTTTTTTAAAAGTTTTTAGGTTGATGAGATTATCATTTTTCATTATGCTTTTGTTTTGAAGTTCAGTTATCTATCAGTTTGTTTCATCCGTTATTTTGTACATTTGGGGGTTGTACCCCATCCCCATCCCATCTGTACATACAGAGAAATATATTTTTTCTCTCTCTTTCAATCTTCATTCTATCTGTTCAATCATTTATATTTTGTTTATCCGTCTTTATATTTCTCTTTCTCATATGAACTTACCAAATCAGAAGAAAATTTATGAGAGGGAAAAAGCAGGTTATGCTTGGAAGAGGTTTTTATACCATCTAGCTTTCGACAATTTTTTGTTAAGGTCGTCATGAGAGATGATAATTGAATGGTCTTGAAACAAGACTGATGATGTTATTCATAGATCCATGATGATCCATACAAATCAAAACTGCAAGAGCTTGCATCTCTTTATCTTTCAAACAGCTTTTTGATATTCTTTTGCCCTTTATATAGCTTTTCTTGCTGCAAGTAAGTGAAACTCAAAACTGCATCTCTTATCTTTTATGCAGCACTTTGTTATTCTTTTGCCCTTTCTATATAGCTTATCTTGCATATAATAAAGTCTATCTGGGTATTTGATCTGTGCTCCTAAAACCAAAATGTATCCTTATATATGTACATGTATGTGTAAATCCATGTACATGTAGTTGTTGTATGTAACGTTAATGCATCATCTCTGCCCATAACCGTGTTAAACGCAGCGCACTTTAGACGATCTGACTACAATCTGATTTTAGAAGAATTTGTGATAGCATTTTATATGAACATGCAAACATGTAAAATCTTATATGACCAAGGATCTGAATAGTCATACGATTAGGGTAAGAAAATCTAAAATTTTAAAGGATTTCATGCTTCCTTGAAAGAGGAACGTCTAAATGAGCTCAGAATCGTACTGAGTCTGACTAGAAGAGTCGAATGCCCTGAAATGGTGGTCGTCAATATTCTTATCATTATTTAGAAGCTATATCAGGAAGACGATATTTGTTTAGATTTCCTATCAAATACAATTGCTATTTCTACGAAAATTGGATCATAGTCAGATAGTATAGTGTGGTAGGCTTAAAGGCATCAAAATAATCATTGAATCATAATGAACTTCATTCTAAAACAACGATGAACATGAACCCCTTTCATTAGTATCAGAGATTCACTATATTTGATGAAAGTGTAAATATTGTACATTAAAAAGTCCAATCGGTGTACATTTCACATAAAACTATCATTGTTTATTTTCATGAAGCTTTAATATGGAATGTGTTCCAGATGTTTTTTCTTCAATATTATCATTTTTTTTTAAAATCTTGAATTGGTGAAATTTGTGAGGTTTTTTTAATGCTGAATTGTGATCAACATCTCTCTGTGCCAAAAAAAGAAGACTGCAGTGTTTTTTGTTGTTGTGTGTTTTGGTTTTGCATTGTTTCTAAGTGTGTCATTTACAAAATTATCACACTTACCGGTAAGCAATTTAGAAAATTGAAAAAATACGTCCTCTCAGCTGTTATAGTATTGCTTTATCACAGATATACGGTTAACAAGTGAGTTAATCATACCCCTTGTTTGTTTGTTGTTTGGGGGGGGGGGGAGGGGGTGGGAGTTGTTATGTAACTCGAGAATGAAAGGTAGATTGGTTGAATTAAGGCCTTTGTTTGAATACTTTTAGATGCAACCTTTTAATATGTCACATTCTCAAGAAACATAAATCGAGACACACCTATTTTTTTACATTCCTAAAAACCACAGACTTGGTAAGGGTATGAATGATTTAGTTGCTATTATCTTCGCAGACAATCTTATTACAGATTTATTTTCAAAATGTTATACTCGTCAAAATGTATTCTCTGTGAGGCAGTACAAAGTGCTGTACTCTTATGGAGGCTAAGCCATGATCATCTTTCTAGCCGCATTAAACCAGCTTTTCTAAAGTGTCTGTAGACGAGTATAGTAAAATCTTTACAAAGAACGACCCTTCTTCCAACTAAAGGTGATATGATTACCGGGTATAGGTTTTATGGGGTTTTAATCATAATTATAAACTCAATATTTTGTTTTATTGTCTTTTTTGTTGCCTTTATCAAATCTAGATATGGAAATGTGTTCCAAAGACGTGCAATGTTTAATAGTTATGATTATATATATATGTTATGTAATTGTTTCCCTGCCAGTCTCACACAAGGCGTGGAGAGATATGACGTTCCAACATGCTGTGTCAACATGAAACATGAACAAATGTTTCCTCACTTTTAAGCATTTCCATATTCTGCAACTTCTAACTTTATGAAATCTTAGTACAAAACAGTGGAATATTGGGTGCCACTAAATTCATGAAGTTACCAATTTGTGTTGGAACGATCAAATGTTTAAAGCTTCATAACATTATCCAATATCTGATTTGTGTCCTCAAACTTTAGCCTCGGTCACGAATGCAATTAAAAACCGCTACGAACGCAGTACGAACGATTTTCAGACAATGGAAATTCGGGAAGACAATGGAAAAACGGAGATTCGTACAAAATCAATATACAATATCTTTTGTACAAACCTTTGTGACCGTATCTTTTCACAAAATTGTTTCTTCTATATTTCGTCTATTTTCAAAACTAACTCACTTCATGGATGGACTTTCCCTGTAAGGGAATACAAGTAGCATTCATTTTGTTTCATGGGCAGGTTGAATGTTTTGATGTGTACATGGCGATCAAGGTTTGAGAAAAATGTTTGAAAAACAAATTACAAAACATATCTGCAATAAGAGCCCCCCAAATTAATGACTAATTAAAAGAATGATTCAAAATGTGAAATAATATGTATTTGTGATACTTTACCAGGTTAAGCGTGCTAGTGCCCTTAAGCATGAGTACTAAAGCAATACTTCATGTATTTTGAAGGTTATGGAGATATTTTGCTTTTGAAAGGCCATGCTGTTGCTCTTATTCTTAAAGTTTGTAGCTTCTCCACTTATGGATTTATCAATATCATACACCGAAGACCTTCCTTTTCGTTGTTGTTCAGTTCCCTTTTCAATTTCACTTAAATTAGCAGCAGTTATTATATTATTATGAGTTGTTATTAGGAGTATTAATGCATTACTTTTAAATTTCATTCAGCATTTATTTTACCCCACCTTTACAAATCTATTTTTAGTGTTGTCATTAATGATTATGAAAATGTTAATGTTGATAATAATAATATTAATGATAGTAATAAAAACAATGATAATAAATATAGTGCTAATGATAATACATAATTATAATACTATTCCAGACTTATATAATGCTTAAGTACATCATTCCGCAATGTCTCCCGCCGCTTTACAGACATATTCCTTCTAACATTCATTTTAATGTATTTACCCTTATAATAACAAACGTAGAATGTCATGTATAAAGCCAATGGCAGTTTTAGCAATTAAGGTAGTGCTTTTCCACTTTCATGCCTTTAGAGTAAAAGATTGCTGCTAATGCATTAGCATGGTGATTGGCTGCACACATGCACCATGCGTTATAGCAATTTGTGTAAAGTCCCTTTTGACGGCACATTAATTTCTGGTGGCAAATTTGTTGATGGTTTATGCCATGCAATGCCGACTTAACATATGATATACATTAAGTGGGCACTTCCATCCTATTACCATGTGTGCTCCACTAATTTTGTATGTTACATGTGTTAGAAATTTTCAGTCACTTTTGTTTTTCAATACCCTAGATTAGTATTACATAACATCATCTGACCAGCAGCGAACGAATTTGATTGGCCTATTTGGGACTCTCCTTACTGGGACTGCTGGGGGTGTTTCACAAAGATCCTAAGTTGAACTTATCTCTAAGTTTGACTTAACAATTATGGAAAGCTGTTAGCATCTATGAAAATATTTTGTAAAAGTTGTTTTTAAAGGCATAAAATGTTGATTCATATCTGTCACATTTTCTATTATTAAGGAGATTTAATGTTCTTGATATGGAATTTATAAAAAGTCTAAAATACTTGATTTTTGCTTTTGAATATTATTTATTTTTAAGGCTACAAATGGCTCTCCATAATTTCTAAGTCAAACTTAGAGTTAAGTTTGACTTATAATCTTTGTGAAACACCCCGCTGGTGTGACCAGCTGCAAACAATTATCTATTGATACCTGAACTGGCTATTGTAAAATTTCCTAAAAAGACATTTAAAATAAAAAATATATTATTTTCCTTTGTCCACACGCATGGTGCTTGTGCGCCATCTATTTGCAAGACTCTTTCAAGTTACTTTTAGCAGAAGTGGAGTAAGATTGATTCTTACTACTTAACTTTAAATTGGTAGCACGAGCATTCCCATCATTTGTCAAACTTTTTTTGGAACGATAAGGTTGGTCCAGCTACCAAAAGTTTTATCTTTCAATTAACTTCATTTGAAATGATAATGTCAACTGCGAAAAGAAAAATATATACCAGTTACTACTAAAGCTGTCGTGGTAAGAATTAACAAACCAGGGGCATGCATTGGGACGTTGAGTCTTAATGTGATGAGCATAGCACAAAACAGAATGTTATCATTTTTCTTACATGTGTATTTTCTGTTGTCGAGATTACATAGAGGAAATTAGAAAAAACACTTTTCATAAAGAAGAGACAAACTGAAACTTTCCGAAAGAATACCTAAATGACATAGCATATATGTTGCAGCACCAAAGGAAGTAAATTGGCCAAAATTATTCTTCCAGTCGACAGAAACTTCATATTTAGTTATGAATCTACGACGATGCTTTAATCTGAATCTCGTTTCATGATTAAAGATAAAGATAAAGGAAATGGAAATTCATTTGTTTCCCTTTCTGCTTTAAACTTTATGTCTCTACCAATGTTTATTATTAAAGCCTGTTGAGATATACGCGATAGTGTTATTTTGAACCATTGTGTAACTGTAATTACATTCTACTTTGTACATTCATGTAACTCTATTTATAATCTTTACAATTATCATTACTATATATCATAATATGTTGATATATTATCTGTCTTCTATGTTATCCATATGTGTATGTGGAGAGAATGAATTTAAAAGAATAAAGATTCATGTGGAATATTCTACATTCTAACTTGTCATAATGTTCTTCTTCTGACTCTTCAATAATTTCAATCACCTGAAGCATTTTAGACTTTAAACTTAAATGGGTTAAAACATAATAGGGCAAATACAATCCCTCCCTCTACAATATTTTCAGGGTTCAACCGTGTTGCTTATCTGCTTTAAGTTATAATGAATATAAGTAATGTAATTTATGACTGTCTTGCATCAAAAGTGACAGCAGTCATATTTTCAGGCCAGTAAAAAAAAAGTAGGCCTAATTAAGCCAACATGACGCCCTAAGTGACACCCTCAATAACTTCCTTAAAGGTAATACAAAGTTTTGGTATGGGGTCATGAATTTGGTTCAAATGAACATATTTTTTTTTTTTTTGTAATATTCTTTATTGTATTCACTCAATAAATAATATTAATTCATATAAATTGTAATATATAACATATTGGAACCAATTACAGAGTACAAAATACAGTAATCTAAATTATATTGAATGAATGAATATTGTTATAACCCCCCCCCCCTCTATATTTTGTTCTGTAGTACTAGTATCTCTATTACATATTATAATTTATAACATATTGGAACAAAGTACAGACTACAATCAACTTAGTTATATCGAATGAATAAAGTTTGTTATATCCCCTACCCCCGTTAAAAACAAAACCAACAACAACAAACACAAAACAAAAACAGAAAACAAAAACAAACAAAAAAAAAAAAAAAAAAAACCAAAACCAAAAAAAAACGAAACAAGAAGACGTGGGCAGTCTATGGCAGTCGAGACCGGTCAATCACACACAGCTGTGAACCGGGCAGCCCCCCCCCCCCCTTTCCTCATCCCTTGCATTTTCTTGCATATTGTTCATGTTTACCTTGAGATGTTCCCATTTTTTATAGTGGAGCGTCAACGTATTTCGTTCAGTAGCACTTTTCTTTCTTCCTGTTTACTTTTGAATATTTTCTCTCTTATTTCTTCAATACTTGGAGGCTTCTTTTTTTTCCCTACTAATAAATATCAAATATTTAATTAATAAAACCACGTGATTAATCATTTGCCTATCTTCGGTTATTTCGTCTAATCCAATGTGAACTTCCTTCCAGCTCATATCTTTAAGGATTGGAATATCCAAACTATCACTACATTGATCCCATAATTTTCTCACCATTTCGCATTCAAAAAATATGTGCCTATATGTTTCCTCTTCTTTTCCACAAAATGAGCATTTATCACTTAATATGAATTGAAACCTGTATAAATAACGATTGACATAAACAATTTTATAAAGCAATTTGAATTGAAATTCTCTTAGTTTATTATCTAAAGTACTAATTCTTGGTCGGACAAAAACCTTTTCAATTTCTTTAACCGACAGATTGTATGATGAATGTAAATTCTGAAAACTGAAAGGGACGTCTTGCATTTATATTGGAAGCATATGCGATCCTACAATACTCAGTGATCGTTGTCGCGGTTGAAATCCGAGTCCAAAGTTATGAAATTGTAAATAATAAACTCTTCATGTTGTATAGCTCCCTCTCAAGGTCAATATATTAATTAAGCTATACTAGGCGTTGTGGCGTGCGCCTGTAATCCAGCTAACAGTGGAAGTTACAAACTGATTCAGCCGAGGACGCAGGTTCGAAACTGAGTCACGTCTTTCGGATGGTGACGTTTAAAGGTACTATGTCCCATTTGCAGGCCAAAAAATGAAAAAGTTAAATTCGAACTGTATTTGAAAGATAATATTAATTTAGAACTTCCCTAGAAAAGGTGGGACTTGAAAATGTCTTCAAGTGGGAAAATAATGACTATTTGTTGTCAAATCGACTTTAGGGCTATAGAGCCCAAAAGTAATAGTCTTGATTTTCAGACAGTTGTACCGAATGGTCATACGTTTTATGCTGCGCAAAGATTCAATCAGTTTAATCTTGGCCATCACAAGAAGTGGGTTATTGAAGTAGACAAACGCTTATGTACCCTTTACAACTCTTGTCATGTATGTTATTACCAAAGAAGAAAAAAGGCAGTCAGTCACTCAATAGTGTCTGACAGTGAAGTCTAGCAAGTAAACGGGTCTCCTTGCATAATTTGAATATGAGGACACTGCTAACGTTTAAATTTCACAGATAGGACATACATGACATATTCATAATTCCTGCAAAGTTCTACAGAATTTGAGGTTGGCTGCAAAAGGGACATAGTACCTTTAAAGGTCGGTCCCCAGACGTAAATAATCATATCTGATTGATACACGTCTGTAAAAACCCAATTACACACACACACACACACATATACAACAATATTTCTTGACTAAAATCAACCGATTAGCTATTCCCGTTTGGAAATTTTATATAACAACTTCATATTCTGAGATTTTCATGGCCATTGCTACCATTGTACCGCCGTAGGAGCTATTTGAAATTTATCGAAATTTACCGGGAGCACCAGTAAATTGTTATATTCAATTTTTCTCGAAAGCAGAAGTGTTTTGGGGGCTAAATTTTCTAGTGCTTGTAATTCATCCACAGGGGCATCAAAATATATCAAAATTGTAAAGATTCACTATCCACCCAATTTTCTAAATTTCCCCAAACTTTGTATTACCTTTAATGACATTCTCGACAGAAAACAAGTTACTCTTCATCATGAAATAGATTTCAAGGTCACATAGGTCATACGGTTTTAAAAGCTACCAAAGTTGGGTAAACTCCCGGGGGTAAACTTTTTGTTTAACGCGCTGTATTATGTAGAGATGCAGACAATTATTGTATTCGTGCTTGTAATTCATCCACAGGGGCATCAAAATATATCAAAATTGTAAAGATTCACTATCCACCCAATTTTCTAAATTTCCCCAAACTTTGTATTACCTTTAATGACATTCTCGACAGAAAACAAGTTACTCTTCATCATGAAATAGATTTCAAGGTCACATAGGTCATACGGTTTTAAAAGCTACCAAAGTTGGGTAAACTCCCGGGGGTAAACTTTTTGTTTAACGCGCTGTATTATGTAGAGATGCAGACAATTATTGTATTCGTGACTTTTACGAAAGAAAAGGTGTACGTGGAAACAGCTTCGAGTTATTACCAACAGGCGCGGATCCAGGATTTCTTAGGGGAGGGGACCCAACTTTTTTTTTTTTTTTTGCTCCCGAAAATTTGAAAATCGCGCCGGCCGAAAAGTCGCT